>CALNHX010003735.1:54049-142704 GCA_940337035.1 Agriotes lineatus | reverse complement strand
AGAACTTATCTTTGACGTCTACGTTCTCTCTATTACCTGGAAACCTTGATTTAATTGTTCTAAACCTATCCTGCGGGTTGCCTTGCAATGTAAAAGAAAATACGCAATAAAACACACATGGCGTAATTTAAACAAACATATTTTCTGCTTGCGCTAGCTCTTAATTACACATATACAGACGAAATTTTAATTAGCAATTCCCTAAGTCACGTCACTGTATCTAACTTGAGAAATTAGTATTTTAACCAGCAAGTACCGGCTTGAACTTCATTCAGTAAAAAGGACCCTGGAGGGGTCTTTTAACTAGTTAAACTAACACGAAGGTATGTAAAACCTGATGGGCTCTAACGCATTGGACTTTACAGTTTTCCGTAGCCGCTTATAGACCCAAGGTCAATAAATAGATTTACTTCACAATAATTCTAACGCATTGTTTCTACATGCCAATGCAAAATAAGATCGATGTGACAGCGTCTTGCAGGGCATCGAACGCAATGGAACGTCCTTGATGTTGGTTATTTCTGATAACACTCGAAAAAAATTAACACCCCTTGAGAAAGGAGTCCACGTTATATTTGACAATTAATTTGACGATGATCCTCGGCATCGTCTGCGAAGCAACCCAGAGAAAGATACAGAAAGGAAAGGAAAGTCTATATTTACAGAGTGGAACAATAGTGGACACAACACCAGATTGCTTAAACATACTAGAGAAGTCAACTTTCTTATCGGTTTCGACCGTAATGAGAAAACACCCTTAATTAACAACAGCAACTCCTCAACAAACAATCAGCCGGGGAGCGGCGTACAACATGTCCGCTCAAACTTTAATCCCCAACTGAAGATGCACGACGAAACCTGCCGGCCTGCCAACATCATCCCCACTTAAATATAAAACAGAGCGGACAGAAGTAAATTCCACCCAAAATGACGTCGAAAATACAATTTCACTACGAGAGTAGAATTTTTAAATATGTTTTACGGTGTCCTCCCGTTGTTTATCAGTCGTTCTGGTTTTTTTTCTTTTTTCTATTGGAGTCCAGTTCCAAGCATTCCTTGTAGCCATATCGCTTTAACTGTTTTTCGTCTATTACATCTATAATCGTATGCTTTACTGTGATCTTCCGTTTATTTCTTATTTCTTCCATGATCTAATAAAGTTGCTGAGATTGAACTGCCATATTTAACGGCTAAATATTTTTCTTTGTATAAAACTTGCATGGCCCTCAGTTTGTGAAAAAATACTGAGACGTAGGGCTTACGCAGATCTATAGATATCACATGGCGTACTCCTTTTTGTTACGGTTTCTTCTCTGCCATCTGTTTCAGTGTAAAGAGGTTGTCTAGACGTGACCTTCCATTTTGTTTTTTTATCTTGTTGCTTTCCTTTTTAATTCTCACTTTTATAACCCTTCCGTATTGCCTTTCTACAGAACCGTCTATTTTTCCTACTTTTTTTTGTAAAAAAAATTAATATATGACATCTTACAATCAGTTGGAAAGTTGTTTCTACCTAAGTTCTTATTAAATATTCCTCAATAATTTCCAATGTTTTCGTTGTCACATGCTTGATAAACAACTCCTCACCTGGCCCCTGTAGCTTTCATATCCTCTAATATAATATTCTAAGCTTCTCTTTTATTTCCTATTTCTACATCTTCTAAGTGTGTGTTTATGTACTCAGGGAGATGTTCTGCGATTTTAATCATGAAATTGACAGAAACACAACGGCCAATTATTCCTGTTACCTGGTAATGTAATACAAGTTGAAAAATAACTAAGGAACCATTTTGTAATTGTAGTCTAACCTCCTATTTAAAAGTCTCGAGAAGAAAATAGACACATTTTGGCTTTTCTGTAACCTTAGAACCTTAGTAGTCTCTTTGATGAGATCTTATAAACAACCTCCTCTGGTCTACGTCTATTTCTAGATATCAGCACTACTACACTGATCGAGGACTAACAATTCCCATTTTTTTTATTTTTTTTATCTTACCTTTAACTCGCCACTTGTCGGGAAAATGTTAAGTTTCCTCACCAAATGCCATTTTAAAGGTGATGGTAGCAGATCTGGAACTATTGACTACGACAGCAGTTAAGAAACTAAACTGACTATAAGAACATACAATATCAGATCAATGGTTGTGAAAGTGCAGCTATTAATTATTTAAACCTTCAGTGAATCGTGTCAGCACGTAAAAGAGCCCTAATTTATTTCTGCGCGTTTGCTTCTTTCCACAGCTATCTCAATTTCGAACGGTTCACTAAGCTCAGGATTACGCTTCTACTTTCAACGTCCAAATTTCGCGTGCGATTAACTCATCGTTCTATCGGAAATATACACTTTATATTAGACATACACTTCATCTCCATTTCCTTTCCAGTATGAAGGGGTTCCTGAGCTTAGACGTGGACGTTTCCAACCTGGAGGTGGAACCAGTGTGAGACGAGACCCCCGAAGCCGTTCTCCCAGGTCTCCGTATTCCACGGGACGCACAAGTGCCACAACGTGACGTCGCAGGTAAACATCGAAGCTCACAGCGCCGCGCCAACAAGCAGATCCATAAAGCTTGCTTTCAGTGCATTTACCGCCCCCAGCAGACCACGTCGGCTTGGTCGAGGGGAAGCTACCAGTGCAAGTGCAGGGCCGGATACTACTCGCCGCACCACGACGGAATCTTCACGGGACTCTAGTGGAAAGTAAGGGTTATTATTATTATTATTATTATTACTATTCCAGGTTTTACCGGTATATCTTACCAATACGAATAGGTATCGGGGACTGATGTATTAAATTGTCATGTTTTAACATCGTGCAGATATCTATTATTACTATTATTATTATTATTAAATAATGACTCGTTGAAAAGACTAGAATCTTATGAACTCAAAAATAAACATAATTAAAGGTGTGTATATATGTTTTCATTTCAAAATTTGAGAAATGCAAACCAGCAGTTAATGCACGTGAAAGTTGGATGTATCACAACTACATGTTTATCAGAATTGCAAAAATTATCGCATAGCGCCCTTTACTTAATTCTGATTGTTTGTTATGACATAAGAGAGCGACCTAGTAACGCAAGCATTCTTGTACTTTGAAATAATGCAATTTTTAGAAGTAAGCAATATCTAGATATGTATTTTTATGGAATGGCTGTATAAGCTCCACGTTGGGCTAGCCAATATTTTATGTAATGTAATGCACCACTTTAAGCTAGCCCTATATTATGTAATAATACTAGCTCCTATTACTACTGCATAACATTTTATTATGTATTTGATATTTTTACTTAAAAACTTGGCCTTTATTAATGCAATGCCCTTTCTAATTAAATAATAATTCCTTTCAATCAAGTTCTCTTATCTCAAGTGGTTTGCCAAATCAAGATCTCTATTAATTGAATTTTAATATTATAGTTAATGACATTTGCTGTCAAACCGATTTTCAAAACTCATCAAGCCAGGGTATTGACAATTGTATATTATCTTGACACACATATTAATCAATTCACCTATGTAACCACTATATCAAGTCCAATTTAATATTTTCTTTTACTAATTGTTATTTAAAAATACTTCATAAACTTGTTACACAAACCTTAATAACTTCTTTTGCTTTTTACTGTCAAAATCCAACCAAGAATGGATCCTGATGTCAACCGTCTGTAACACCCACTGCTCACTCTTACCCTTTTGCTCCTAGAATTCGATCCTTCTCCTTTCAATGTCACCACCACACCGATTAGCTTCTGGTAAGTTCCAATATTATGATGTTCCAATATAACCTTGGTTCTTTTACAGATAGTCCGACAACTCTAGTAATATTCTCCCAAATTATCCAAATCAAATAGTTACTTGTAAGCACTTCCAATAATCTCCTGTATGCAGGAACAAATCCAAATATCTTCCATTAATATAAACATATGTATTTGTCAATTTTCAATTACTGTACTTGTATAATCTCTTCACCGATTAAATTCTTCCAATAACTTCAATTAATATTTTTAATATACCCACACACGTAGATCTGCTTAAGCCCTATTAAATTTGTATAACCACCTAATAATACAAATTTAAGGCATTAATTTCTATGTTTTATTAATCAAAATTTGGTAATTTTTAATATACATGTCTGCTTTTACATGAGTTGTTTTTGTAACTAATTAAACAAAATTTTCATTCATGTTAGATACAATTCTTATTGCACACTTATTTATTTTAAAAATCCTATTATTACATGCTATTAGTTCTTATCATTCTAATACATTTGTCAATTGTAACTTGGCTTGAACTTTATTAAAATTTTCTGTAACCATTAAATTAGTATTCAATTAATATCAAAATCTCCTATCTCATTGTCTCAATTAAATTTATTTATAATGTTTAAAATTTAACACCCATCAAGATTTAATTATAGCAATCTTCCAATTTATTCGTTTTAATATTTCTTTATTATATTTGATTACACTGCCTCATGTATCATAACAGTATATGTTACGGTTAGTTTGATTAATTGAAAATTATTAATAATTCCCTGAAAACTATTAATAATTACCGGCAATTATTAATACTAACCAACCGGTTATTATTAATAATTCAAGTATTTATTACTCTGACCGTAACATATAATATATTGCAAAGGCACCACGTTGCTGCGCCTATAAAAATTCAATGACCTACCCGGCTGTTTGTTTGTTTATTTGGTACAAATTTTAAGTTAAAATAGGGCAAATCACCACACAATTCTCAGGTTCATTTTTATACTGTGCTAATTTTTGCCTGTCAGTAATTTAAGGCTAGTTAAAATGAAACGTATTAGCTGATGTTCAAACAAAATGGTTGAATGCCCCTTTCTTACCATTTTATTGAACTGCAATATTATTTAAGCTAGCTCTCGGAAAACACAAAACTGCTTATCTCAGGTTGGGTTCAGAATTTCACTATATTCACAAATAGTAGTTCAGTTTAGATTATTCGCTAATATACGCGGTTCTGGTATATAAAATTTACAATCTGTCAGATGACACAAAAACTTCGCAGTGCAACAGCGATTACTTGAATGTTTAAAAAAAATTGTGAAGTTAACAAGGAATCGCCAGGTAATTTGATTCAATTATTGCTTGGCAACAAAACCTCCACTTCATTGGTACATCAATGACGTAGATAGGACGCCATCCATTCACCTGTTTTTGCTGCTTGGAAATCCGCCAATTTCACAAAATTTGATGACGCTTTGCAATTTTTGGATTATTACGGCGTAGCTGAACCCTTGGATATGCGATAGGCCTTTTCAGCAAGATTCAATCTCGTATTTTAATAAGTTTCCCGAACTCTGACTCTCGATTTATAGCCAATTCCTACCTCGTAAAGAATTCAACTTTGCTCAATTCTGCTGCAAACGCTCTCCTGGCTGCAACTTTACTCAGGATGCTCCTGCAGAACCCGCTGATGTGATGCAGTGCAGATCTCTGGCTTCCGATGCTTAATTGTGCCGGAATCGAAGTTCTAACATTTCAGTTGTCGGCTGCCGATCTACAGTCGCAGATGAGATTGGAAAATTTTGTATTTTATCGTGCGGAAACGGCCACGAACACTTCCACTGGTGCACAGTGATGTTTACAATAAATGCTAGATTTTGTATAACTGGTAAACAAAAAATATTAATTTTAATGAGAGCGCAATTTCGCTCAAACTGTCTTAATTTATATCTTCAATTGTTCTTCTCATTTACAAAACGCATCGCGTTACTATGTTACCGCGATAATTTTTGTTAATTAGAAATTAATTTTGATAGCAAAATACACAAATGTAGTAAAGTTTGATTACATAAATCTTAAATTAACATTTTCTTAAATCTAAAAAAAAGTCCTTTGCTTATAACTATCATTGTTCCTTCCGTTACTCACACAAATGTTTTAATATCACTGCTCTGCTTTTTCACTTTGTCTTATTAATGCACTGAAAACTGAGTTCA
The DNA here is from genome assembly GCA_940337035.1 of Agriotes lineatus. Classification (NCBI taxonomy): domain Eukaryota; kingdom Metazoa; phylum Arthropoda; class Insecta; order Coleoptera; family Elateridae; genus Agriotes; species Agriotes lineatus. The sequence goes on along the minus strand of CALNHX010003735.1, from coordinate 136,727 downwards.
AATTTACACAAGTTGCTCGCTTTCTTTCTTTTCCGTGACTAATTTCGGGATTGCTCTTTGCAATTTTCTATTACCCTTTATTCCGACCTCATTTATCTTTCAGATTGCTTGCCATTCACCGACCTGTACTTTTATTAATAATTACGCTTATTTTGTCTGCACATAACAAACCTTTTGTGTCAAATAATTTTGTTTGGTCTGGCGTTAAATATGCACAAACCTATTTTATTTAATTATATTGCTTTATTCAAACCCTCTGAAATATGCTTTGCTTATGCGTACCTTTATCAGTTTAATTACTACCTCTCGCATCTCATTACCAATTCATTTAATACTTTTATTATTGTTTAAATTGCAATTTCATAAAATATCTTAACTCTGTGTTTTATTGACTTGGTTAAATATTTTACACTGCAAACAGAGGCTTAAAACCATTTCAATATAAGCCGAGATTTAATAATAAAAATAATCAGCATTAAATGTTTGATTCATTGATATTGAGGTACTACCTTTCCAAGCCCATAATTTTGGGATTTGAGGCTAAATCCCCAGGTAGTTACCAAATTATAACGTCTCTCTGAGTGGCATGACTACCCTTGCCTTAAAATACAGATTGCAGTCTCAACCGTATTCTCAGAATTAAAGGGACGTAACTAGCGCAAATAACAGAATTATGTCAGCCTCCAGGCAATTTTGTTCATATACCTATATAAAGTAATATGTAAAAAAAGTCATACATACATACCGAGGTTAAATTAATATAAAAGGGGACAAATCAAATATATGACGTAGCTATAGAGGAAAGTATTTCTAGCGCCCTTCGAAGTAATCTCTCCCGACTTCTACGCACCACTTGTCTTGACAATATAACTTCCATAAAGCCTTTTAAATTTTTCCGCAATGGAGTGTCTTCCACGTCAAATCGCCATCACTTTAGGATTAGAGCTAAGGGAACAGCTTAAATCCGTCTGAAGTAGCTGGCGAATAGGAGAGATGTTCCAAACTGCGACACTTTTATCGCCAAAAACGACTTCGTAATTAACGTAGAATGCACAAAGGCATTACCGTGTAAAAGATGCCACTTGCATACAACAAAATACATTTCACTAAACCCTTTATGACACCCTTGTAGTACAGAATAGGGTGCCACCTGGTGGCACAAATCGCTTGTGAATGTTGAATTGTCGAAAAAAAAATCGCTATTTCATGCTTTGTCTTTTGCTTTCTAGATCGTAGTGAAAGCACCACGACTCATCACCAGTAACAACAATTGAATCCAAAAAAATTGATGCGCTTCTTGCTCAGGGATCACGTTTTGCGAACAAATTTGGCACACATCTTTTTTTTCTCGAAACCCTTTTCCTAAATGGTTTCGTGGCTGATTCCCACCTTCTGCTCATTAATTTTCAATGTCAGCCGTCGGTCAGAGGCCACAAGTTGTTGGACTTTATAAATCGTTTCGGGGTTTCTCGCTGTCATCGAACGACCAGGATTCAGATCATCGCAAAGATTTTCCCAACCTGCACGAATTCGGGAAAATACAAGTACACTGTAGACAGTTTTCAACATTTCGAATGTCTCCGTGGCCGTGTTTGACCTCCAGTTTGAAGCAAAACCTGGTGTTCGGTCTATACTCCAAATCTACCCTGTGTTACGCGAGAAAACTACACTAACCTGTTTACGCGCATGCACAGCCTACATATTTCTAACCTCTTCTATTTTTTCGGCGCTTAGATGCTCTGTACAAACTTCTTCCACTGCTTGCGGTCCGTCGCCATTTGCGTTGCTTCTTCTTCTCGGTTTCTGCTACCCGTCGTGTGTATATGCCGACTCAACAATTTTCTTTTATTTTTTCCTGCCACGAGCAATTAATTCTCCACCATTTGTCAGCATTAAACCTTTATAGATCGTTGTACACACCATCTATCTAGCTGACTGGCTGATTATTGAGCACTGAATGAGTCGTAATATTGGATTTCATCCGTTTCACGTGTTCTATCCTAGTATCCCTGCCCCTTTTATAGCGTTCACTGCTTCAGGTAAAGTATAAAACCTCGTTATTCCATTTTTATACCTCTATCTTCATACGCTCTGCTGTTGTAATAATCCAATATGCTTCGTAATCTTCTTCTATCGAAATTCCTTTAACACGTTCATCCTCCTTGGCCAACGTCCATAGGTAAGTATAGGATGTATTATTCTATTATATATTTTATATTTTGCTCTACTTCACAATAATCTTATCTTGAACGGATGGAGTTTTTGTGTTTTTTGCTATGTTACATTCTTCATCAACGACAGCAACTAAATATCTAAATGACATTTCGTCTTCTACTCCTAGGTCGGGGATTACTTGGGGTAAGTCTCGTGCTGATGATATTGATGTTTGGTGTTCGTTTCTGAATATAGCAGTATTATTCGTCATTGGGTTTCTCTCTATTACGCCATCGAGCACCATATTAACAATATTGGGAATAGGGGCCTCTCTGATCTAACTCCACGTTGCTGCTGATAGGCCGGGGCTGCGCTCATTTTATATTATTTTTAACAATGTCACTTCAAATCGGTGGCGATTAGTGGAGAATTTTGATGGTAGAGCCAACCATTGAATGTAAAATGCATTTTCCATCCCCACAGACAAAGATAGATTCCGATATCTCGAGATTTAAATACGTCGCATATGGACTGGCAAAGATGTCTGCCTTCCCTTAATCTCTTACACTTTTAAACCTAGTAAATCGCAGATCGTTTTTCAAAAATTGTGCCTTTCTGCAAATTGCAATTTGATTCTGTAATCGCGAGTCCTACATAAAAGCTACACTATTTCGGAGCGAGCACTCTACTAAATATGCAGGTATTATGGTCTGCGTTTCGTTATCAGACATCTACGTGTGAAAGCTATAAGCAAGCATCAGTAACTAAACACTCGACACACAATCTATCGTAGACTGAGGCATTTGAGACTGCTTGAGCCTAATGTCAAGCGGCTCCCATTGAATCTTAAAATATCTTTATCTTTTGATCTAATTCTTGCCGCTGGTCCCCGCTGCAGTCTTAAAAGTGTCGAAAATCTGAAGAGCCGCTTCGATTAGCACTATGTCGATCGTGAAGGCAAACAGCACTGACCCTACAGTTCATATTCGTGAAATAAAAATTACTCGTTCTTAAAATGAGAAGAATATTAGAAAGTAAATACAAAAGATGTTTCTTTCAGATTTCTTTAGCTCTGTGGATTTCGGCATCTTTTAACAGTTCCAAAGGAATTTCATCTTTTCCTGGTAAACTAGTATTTTTTATTTTTGGTTACTGTAACTTCCATTATGGGTACTTGACTTACTATATCTCTCACTTCTTCTGTTTCTTCTTCTTCTTTTTCTGCTTCCCTTAATTGCTGTGTTCCTTTTGTTCATTTTTATGATGTTCTGGTGCCGGGTTACTAGCTGTATTTAATAATTTTTTTAAATATTTACCTTATGTTTCCAGTACTCGGTCTTTGCCTAAAATCAGTGTTCCTTCAGTGTTCATGCACATGCTTATTTTTATTCTTTCACTTCTTTATACGATGTTTTTGTTTCATTTTTTTCGACTCTCTCTTCTACTTCTACTCTTCCTAGCTTTATAGGTTCTTTTAACTGGCCGGATATTTAATTGCAACATCTACCTTCATGGGATACAATTAACGTCACTCTTTACTAAAGGTCTATGAGGTAGAGTACCAAAACATCAATCTTCGTGCCATTTACCTTCCATCCACTCCGGATCAAACCACCGATTTATTCTAGTCTTGATCATTCCTCCCCTGTTTCGGCAGCTTCTTTAATTGCTTTCTTTATACGCTTTCATCATTATTGGTAGCTTCTTCTACTTGCTCTTGGGCTTCTCCCTGCTTTACCGTTGTGGTGATTAACTGATGGTATTCTTGTAGTGCTTCAGAGTCTTGTAGGTTTTCCAAAACTCTCTTAGAGAGCCTCGTATTGTCTTGCCGCTTGATAGTGGACACCTTATGCATTGACATGGCCTTCACGAGCTAAAACCCGATAAAACGAGATTACGTCAATATTACGTAGTTACAGGCCCAGCCCGCCCGGAATGGTGGTAATAAAAAAGTTTTCCGGCAGCTACTCCACAGGACTTAAGTTATTTCGGGATTGTCCGTTACGCCGGGAAAGGACTCGATAACTAAGAAGGGGATAAAATGCCTAAGCGCCACCACTTTCCTAATGATAATACTGAGCGGTTTCTGAAAAAATGAAAAGAGAACATCGCCCGTAGGTGTGTGGTTGATACTGCTGCAGCGACGTCCTTCCTTGCGCTGTCCCGGATAGAACTTACCTTAAGTGATTTCCCACAGCTATCATTTTTTACACTTAAATACAGGAAAAAACGCATGCAACAACCGTCAAATCCAAAGAAAACAGAATTAAAGAAACTAAAATTACTATGTACAATAATCACAGCTGACTTAGTTACTAAATCCTAAGTCCTACATGACGTCGTGGTGTTTTATAAACTACTAAATATCACCATTCGGTAATTTAATTTAACTATTTACATGATTATAAATTCGTGAAATGATTAGGATGATGATATTCTCATTCGGTAACGCCATAAGAGGTCTTTCAAACGCGCGCCACCTTAATTTGCTTTCGCGACACTATTCCACTTAGCGAAAATAATGGGCTTCTACATTAATATAAATTTTACACAGTACCTTTTAAAATCCTCTCTGCGGCTTGTGTTGTTTGATGTCCCTTCCGGAATCGCACTTGGACGTACCGCTGCAGTGAATCCGGGGAGCTCGATAAAATGGAAAGTGGCAGGCTAGTCCGACGTAACTGCTAAAGAATCCGTGAGAAAAATCGATAGCTCGGAATGACAAGCGATGCTGCAGTGCGAAAACTCGGTCTAACGTGTCTCGGTCCTTGTGCCAGAAAATACGAGAATGCCGCGATACGATACGAAACTTCGATACGCACCCTTATTAAATGATTTAAAAACTTAAATCGATCAGTTCCGTAAATTAAATCCCGTAGCGCGAATTTAGAAGATATCTTCTGAAATTATGGTCAAAACACGTAAAGACACTAGCGTCCAACTGCACAACTTGCTTGAATGCTGTAACTGAAGGAGTCCCGTGCAGGAATCTATACGAGACCCTTCTGAAAGATCTGAAAGTCGATTGTGGTGGGGCATAATGAGATGTTTGCGACCATTGATTGTAAATTGAGCAGGCGATTAATTCGGCAATGTAATTGGTTGAAACGCTACGAGAGAGATAGCGTTACTGATTTTTGCGAGAAGGTATTTACCGTTTTTAGTTTTATGGCTCATATATCAGTCTTGAAATGACTTACCACCCTTTTAATGGCCTAACGAGCGTTTTGATTGACATCTCAAAATTATTTGCATGCAACATGTGTGTTCTATGGCTCATATCTTAACCTTGAAGTAACTTTTACTGCCTTTTTGACTAATTTATGAGGCAACAGCTGGTGGTTATGCACTGCGGCTGTAACCAAGGAATGTACCTATCGAGGCAGCTGCGCTGCACCTGCGTACTTGTCAGTTTGAGTAATTTATGAATCAGCGGCTTGTTAAACACGTGGTTAATAGTTTGTTTAGGAAACATATACTGCATATAACACCTGATATGATTTGCTTTGCTTTGCCCCACGAAATTCTCTTTTTCTCCAACAATTATGCTACTTTTGCATTCCCCGAGTTACTTAGTTTTCCATTCCCATGTTACACAACCTTTTAACTTCTCTGCTATTCCTCACGTGCACCATATATTCGAACAACGGCAGCCAACTTTTTATAATAGCCTACGCCTTATGTCACCTTTTCGTAGCATGTTATAACTGATGGTTTCTTAAATTTCTTCTTAAGCTCATTATTTCGAAAGATTGGAGTTTAGTTTTTCATCTAGAGTCGTGTTGTTCATGTCACTCTCTAATTGACTTCTGCTGTTGGTATTAAAGTTTGAATAGTTCCAGTCGTTTACTTGTTTGATGGTAATCTGATCCAGCCACTACTATTTTTATAGTCAGCATACATTCGCCAAGTTCTTACATTTTCTTGTAGGTCATCGACATCCTCAGCTGTCAACGCCAAATCATCTGGATATAGAAACCTGCGTACTACCACTACAAAGAGTAGTAGACTTTTAAACCTCCTCATCGCACTCCTTCACTGGTCAGGAATGTTGTCAAAGATTTATTATTGTACCTAATATGCCATCATGCTTAGTTGTCTTCTCAGATTTCATAGATTTAATTGCATCTCTTACTCCTTCCATCTCTATATTAGGTTTTTTTGCTGTTTTCTTATCAGTGCATTTTCTTCGATGCTTGGCTCATTGTATTACATCCCAGTACTTTTCTAACGTGCTGTACTTATATTTTATTAATTGCTATCTCTGTCATACGTACGAGTACAGTTCCAGCTTTTGTATTATTGTCTGAAAGATGCCTTCTTAACTGCCTCATTTTTTTCCTGAAGTTTTATTTTCTGAATAATTCTCTTGTCTGTTCTTAAGGTCACTGGATAGCTTTTAATTCTCAAAGGTAGTCGCACTGTTAAAGAATAGTCGAACATACTAGACCATAATGTAGACCTATTGCAGGACGCTGTACTGTACAGGCTCAAGCAGATGCTTCTCTCTTATGAAATCGAGATGCCCTAAAATGGATATATCCAAATTAGCAAAGAAGTATATTTGCGAAGAAGTATAATGATGAGTTTGAAGGTTTGGAGATTGCCGTTTAATGTGCAGAACAAGACAAGTTTTGAGTTATAACAACTACTAGGTCAGAATGAAAGACATCTGTTTTCAGATTATTTCCTGATTTTGTTTGTCAAGATGAAGACTGCAGCCAATTTGAACATCGAGTTGAAGTTCTGTCAATATGTTCTTGTAGTTGAATTTGAATAAATGAAGCAAATCAAACTGTTATATTAGAAATAGTAAGGGTACAAGTGCAGATCTTTATGGCACATCAAAATGTATGCAACCTCTTTGTTTGACTGTCAAAGAGATATAACACGTAATTATTACGTTTGATAAAAAAAGAGTGGGCTCACTGATCAAAATTGAATAAATTCCGTAGGCTAATAAATTATTCCCACGGTAATGGAAAGAAAACATATAGAAATCGTTTATACAGCTTATTTGCGTTGCTAGGAACTCCTGATCCGTCATACATAATTCAAGATGTTCCCCGGGACGCTCGGTTTATTTGACGCGGGCGTCTTTTATTTTGTTTAATAAAATGTAAATACCCCCGGAAATGTGCATTATTTCAGAGGCGGCTTTGTACGCATGGAAAAATTTGCAGGAATTCGTAGCCAACCCTTTGAATAAAAATTTTGGACTTAGTTTACTCGCGCTACCAACACAAAGGTTCACTTCAAAGTATTTAGGAGAAATAAAAGCGCGGAAGCAGAAAACTCATTTCCTTTGTACAATTTCATTTAAGCGGTGCTGGACAAAACGCGAAAGAAACGCAGGCCCTTCGTGGCTACTTTTAATCGCATTCCCCAAGGTTTTGGGGCTTATCGTGCTGCCATTCCACATCGATGACCGATGAAATTGCCCTTTGTGGTTATTTCCTCGCTTAACAAGCTCTGTGGCTGTAAAACTGCAGGTTATTTCGTGTTTGTTAATAATACAATTTACTCTCTGATTCTGCTGCTTCAACTTTTTTGAAAGTTTGTTAATTCTGTTTTAGTTAAACACCTTGAAGTTCCAATAGTTTCTCTATGCACCTAGGGCTTTCGTTTTTAAGTGTTATTATGTTTTTAAAGCGTAACGCTTTTAAACCTGTTTAGATCGCCCCGCCGCGCCGTCTTTATACTTTTTGAACACCCCTGTCTGAACGCCATAATTCTGGAATCGTGAACTGGTTTTGAATCTCCTTGCAATATCGATCCGTTGTAACATGTTTCTATGCCAATTATTGAAGTTGCCGCTGCACCTGCAGCGATATGTTTTTGTTTTTATATTGTCTCCCGCCAGCCCGCCTTGGATTTTTTCTCTACCTGCATCTCTTAAGCTATTCGTACGCAAAAAAAATCGTGGTCAACCTTGGCCTAATTTGTAGAACCCTTATTAGTGATTTTCTTGGACAAAATTAGTGTCCTTTTTTGGCGTTTACTCGGGTACCGCGAATTTATATAAGTCGTACTTGTCGAAGATTATTGGGTCTGGTCTACCCAACGTGTTAGTCGCAGATTCAAGCAAGCAAGCTGGGAGCTTTTAGGTATGTACTTGCTTTTTTCTTTTTATTCTTTGTTGTAATTAGACACCGTATTTTTAGTTGGGAGTCGTTCTTGACTCCGTGAAATTTGTAATCGTTTAGCTAGCACTAGCTGCCGAATTAGCAATTCTTACTGAATTTTCCCGTCCTGGTTACCAAGAGCTCCTGTTGCGGCCTCGCTTCAGTTTCTTTGGAATTACAATTATCCGTTGCATTTTGCTCCGTCAACGCCGCCTTGCGGTTCTGGGAGTATTGACACACGATCTCGTGTATAAAAAGCCAGAACTTACTAATACATTTACTGAAACAGTTTGAACTCTGTAACGGACTTATTCGTGCTACATGAATATATGCATTTCACATAATCTTACTATACACTGTTAGCAATAAAGCTTAACCGTATGTTTGCATAAGCGGCCACGCAGTATAAGTGTAATCGAGTTTGCGGAGTGTGGAAGAATTTGCAAGCCAGCGTTTTAAAATTAGAACGATGCCAGCTGTGGAATTGAGCGCGGAGGGGCAGTCGAAAAAGCGACTCGCTAGCGGCTGACAGGCCACGTCCTAAAAATTGCAGGGACGCATGACCTGAGTTAAAAGGTGCATTTTCAAGTGCCTAGAATAGTGAAGTGTTGGGCCACAATACTCGCCACCGTCACACATGGAATCCTGAGAGTGAACCCCTCCTCCGAAAGCAAGTATATTCTTGGGCAACATCGTCAAATGCTGCCGCCGCTGCCAGAAGAAAGCTATTATTTCGAAGCCATAGAGGCGCCGTCCTGGTACAATTGCATGGACGCTCGAGAACAACCGAATGCAATGTTACTTCTTATTAGAAATCGTGCTACGAAATAAGAGGCGATTGCAACATCCTTGGCAATTGCTTCAATGCAACGTTGCGTTTCAAAGGCAACGGGGATTTACCTGTAAGCAGCCGACGCGACGCTATTGCGTCATCCGCTTCCTCAGCACGTTGTTTAAATTGATCGAGCCAGGCTGCGCTACTTGTAACGAGCGCATCTTTAGGAAGAGGCAACTTTGCGGAGTTATTAGTGTGCTGAATTTAATTACCTTTCGCATTATGGACATATGGCTTTGCGTTGATAGCTGAACTTTAGCGGTCTATTTAAGATATTTTCATACCTGTAGCGTACAAACTTTTTATTGTGTATTTTTGTATGTATCTTGTGTTTGTGTTCTTCTTACAGATTATATATATTTTTATGTAAACTGCTGGGTTTTTATTGTTGGTAGTGTTTGCATGTGTAAGTTCAACATTCCAGGTGACAAATAGCTACCCCAAAACAATATTAGCTTGCCCTTAGCCGCACTGACGATATTAATAGAGTCTTATACCTCTCCCACTGAACAAGCTAGCAACCCAAGGCAATATAAAGTAACCGTAAAGTAAAGTACAGGGCTAGGTAAAAAGCCGTGTTAGAACTCTTACTTACGTGGTGGCATGCTATAAGTTGCTTGCTTGCAAACTCACTATAAAGCTGAAATTGGTATACCTTGCTTGTGGCAACATTATAATTTGGAATGCTTAGATTTGCTTGCTTGCGGCATCACTGCGTACTGATATATTAGTGTCCCATATTGCACTTTTTTGCTACTTCCTTGTAATTAGCATACCATATTGTGCCTGTTTGCTACTTCTTTGTAATTTGGCGTTAGTTGAAATAGAACTTCTGTAATTTGTGGCTAAAATAGAGTGCGTCGCCGTTTCTATTATTCCACCTATGATATAAAGTTCTGGAGGCTATACGAGTGCTGATCCTCAAACTATATATCATCCTGTATTGTGTGTATTATCGCTAATTAATATAAACCTGGTTCATGCTTATTAATGTTCCGTGTAAGGATGTTGAGGTTTGTTTTTTGTTGTTTGAAATATGTTTGAGGCGTAGCGAACCGGCTATGCATGGTACCTTAGCGAGTTATACACCCGTATTCATAGTCGTTCGCCAGCGGTTCGCCGGCGAATCGCCAGAGTTTCGTTATGAATAGTATGTTGGTGGCACTGTACGTCTATGTCAAATTCGAGGTTAGCAGGTTAGATTATGTGTCAGTTTCTGTCAAAACTGACTGAAAACCTAACCTGATAACCTCGAATTTGACATAGACGTACAGTGCCGCCAACATACTATTCATAACGACTATGAATACGGGTGTAAGAGTTTCCGCAATCTTACTGACTAATCGGTTGTATAAAGACTCTTCGGCATCACCTGGTAATTTTGAATACTATTTACTAATAATAGAAAAATAGAAACCTCAGACCGTCTTTATTGTAGCTAGTCGGCCCTTCAATATCTCCACGTAGTCAGAATAATCGTTTGATACGATTTGAAGCTGGTAAGGGTCATTAGTCAATGAGGGACTTTGTTTTATGGCTGAGTCTTGCTTAATATTTGCTGTTGGTAGCAGTGTCTAATGCTGTAGCCATCTTCTCGGGTGGATATTCTATGCTTCTAAAGAACCACGACTGCTGCGATGGAGATGCAGTATTCTAGATGTCTCGTCTTTAATATTGTAGTTTAGGCAACTCCTAACGGTGGTTCATGTTTATGTGTAATGCACAAATAAAGATGACGTATAAGCAAACAGCCAAGCTACTAGCTTCTTATATTAAAATACTATTTACATACATTTTTACATGGCAAGCCCAGCTCTAGATTTAGAGGAAAGAAAGCAAATTTGAAGTATCACCAAAGTCACCATGGTTTTGTAGGTAGCAATTTCAGAACCGAACAGCTTCAACCTTTAAAAAAATTAAAAATCTGACAATCAAAGCGACATCTTCCAAAACCGTACACAAAGCCGTGAACGTCTTCATATGACTAAACTCAATTTCAGTTGCGTGGCAGGAGAAGGCGACCAACGACAGCAACTCCTGGCTGACCATCTTCAAGTGCAGGCAGTGCGCCCCCGGTTGCCACCACTGCCTGGGCCCTGAGCTATGTCTGGCGAACTACAACTGGCCATTCAGGTGAGTTCCCGGGCTTCTAAGGCCTCGTTTTAGCATTGTCTTGTTTTAGAATAACACTGCTGAGCGTGAGCGTTTTCTGCGCCTTCTGCACGCTCGCGCTGATCGTCTACATGTACAACCACAAGAAGCTGAAGGTCTTCAAGGTGGCTAGTCCGATATTCCTAGCCATCACGCTTCTGGGGTGCTGCATTATGTACTTAGAGGTAACGCTTCCAGTTGTCCGAAGTCGGGGGTTAAATTGACGTTGTTGCAGATGGCCGCTATTTTTCCTGTCTTGGACAAATACTCGTGCATAGCCACCAAGTGGTCGCGCCATCTTGGTTTCTGTGTTACTTACACTGCCTTGCTCATGAAGACTTGGAGGTAAGTCTATCGCTTATCTCTATTTTCGTTAAGTGCAATGTTAGTCATGTAACAAATCGCATTCGCAAAATACGTGTAATATACATATGTAATAATTAATTGGAATTAGAATGATTTTAAATGTTAACACTTCAACCTCCAGTTGATGCAAGGTATGCGTTAGTAGCATGCACGTATTAGACATCGGAGATATGAATAAGCCAATTTTCAATAAAAAAACAAGCTTGCGTTTCTTAATCCAATCTTTAGCAAAAGGGAGTGCGCAATGTTTTCTTGCAAATCCTGCCGAATTGCAAAACGAAAACATTCCTACGTAAATAGCTTTGAACAAAAAAAGTGAGTACTGGATAGTCAAGTCAAAGATAGTCGATTAAGGGAGGAAAAAATCAAGCTGTAAATAAATACTTTCACAAAATGGTTACAACTACAACGACGAGTAGTGCATAATTAGGAATAACTACCCCTACGCAAGCTTTTGTTATACTGGTGATAGCTTCAACTTTCCTCTAGAACTGGCCCTTGACACAAATGAAGTTAGTCAAAGTCTTAGTTTACCCATTTTTATTCGCATTTTAAAAAAGCGCGGAAATCAGAATTCCCGCCGTCAACATGTGACATGTTCACGAGTTCTTGCGAGACACTGACTGTTTTTATTCCTGCTTATTGCTTCTCAGGTAATTTTTAGCTTCTATAATCAGCTATGGTTTGCATGTAGCCGTAATTTTCCGTTTTGTCCAGTACGTGGGTACTATTTTTCAAAGCCATTCGCATAAGAACGTTTCGGATTTTCAATTCTGCAGGTCTCACAAGAAAATATGGCGTACTGACTTCTTGCAAAAATTGCATGAAGAAACGCAAACCTAAACATTTTCTTGTTCATTTCCCTGATGTCTCGGACACCTTGCTTCGTCTACAGTTTTTATTTCAACTTGAGGTTGCCGTTTTAACATTTAAAATCGTTAACTCCCATTAATTATTTCATACCAACAGAAACATTTTGCGAATGCAATTTGTTACAGTTATTACAGAAAACTCAATCTTTCTCTTACAATAGCTCAAACACAACATCTAGTTAAAAACTAAAGCAAAAATGTAAATACGGAACAAGACAGTAAGCAAAAACGACCAACCTGCTAAATAAAACTGTCGCATTCTTTGCGGAACATTGGCCATCGTAAAATTCAAAGCAGTCGTCAGGAAAGTTTTACACAATAGAGTTCAAAAGTAGAGCAACTTCCGCAGTTACATCATTCAAATAGTTGGTATAATTGTGTAGTTGTATACACATGCACTACTGGAAAATGTACGTTTTATAGTAGTCGCGGTCTGAAGCACAAATCGTTAACTGAACAAACTTTTACATTGTGCGATATTGCAAAATAAAAACCCTGGAAACTAATAAAAAAAAGTGTAATTGGCATTACAAAACTTGATAGGAATATGTTTATCGGATGGATTATCTTTAGGGCTGTGATGGAAATTCAAGCGATATGAAGTATTTTAGAATCTTAAGATTTAATGCGCCATATAGAGATGCATCTGTATTCGTAACAAGATCTTTTTGGACTTAATGTTAGCACTAGGAGAATTGCACGAAATAATCAGACGTGATGCCTATGCGTTAGCAGACAAAAACCTTCAAAGACGTAATATATTCGATACACATAGAGAATGAAAGGAAACATTTGTTCGTTGAAGAGAGCGTTCTTTACGGTTACTTCACACCGCTTCTTAAACTAAAATGTGTACAGATGCACAGTCCCGCATCCGATTAGCTGATGCAACTCGCCACGTCACTGACGGTGTGACGTGGCAGCGTGCAAGCTACCCAAAGCAGTCCCGTAAGCAATAGCACTCAACGGGCCAGTTGCGCTATTTTTGAGGAGGGGGCGGATTAACACTAAAATGAGTAGGTACTGCCAAATACGGGCGCCACCAACTTGCTTGTTCATCTTGGTAATCCAACTTGGAAGATTCCTCGGTGATATGTTAATCGCAAATTATACTAAAGGAAAATATCTCAAAATTATATTTATTGGACGCAGGCTTTTTGATAAGCTATGACCTGTTATAGAAAGGAAAAGACATAAATACGAAACAATTAAAGTTATATTTATTTCCAACTAATATAAAAGGTTGGTTACTAGTACTGAAGTAAAATATTGTATCTATGGTATTTCAAGACAAGGTATGTACAAAATTGAGATAATCCCAATAATAAACAGGCGACGTGTACACGTGGGGTTCACAGCATAAAGTATAGTTTTTAATTTTAAATGTTTAATGCACAAATCAACAATGCGCAAGGCACGTAGTAAATACGCAATTAAATCGCTGATGCATTAATACATCAATAAATGGTAAATACGGGGTATGCAGGAAATTTTAATATCGTTAGTTTTGAAACTTATTCACGATATATTTTAAATTGAGGCAAAAATGTTTAGTTAGAGTGCAAGAAGTACAAAAAAACTGATGTGGCTTCAATATCGCATAATGTGCTGAATATCGTAAGCAAATCGTACAGATTACGAAAGCAACATCAAAGCGGTGCAATACTTACAACCAAATCTATAAACTGGAAAATCTAGATACCCAAATTCATAAATACAAAGATACAAAGGTACGAAGGTACTAAGATACGACGAAAATACTACAATAGTTAAATCCGCAATTTATCAAAAACAAAATCCTCCGGTGTAAATACGAAAAGTTTTGAAACACTATGCGCACAAGCCTTTGGGAAGAACTACTCGCTTCAGATGTAAAACGGCTTAGTGTCCCAATCTTTAGAGGAGGTGTTAACTTATGAAAAACAATCTAGAATAAAATTAAAATGCAAAAAGACAAATTGCCCATATTTCGACTAAATACATCAAACAATGCAATAGCGGGAATAGCCTTGCAAATAAATTTACACAAGTGAAATAAAAGACACTGCTTGTTTCCACTCTTAATGTATAAACCAAAAATCACTAACGGTATATAAGCATATAACACAACCTCTCAAAACGTCAAAGTGGACATCAAATTTTACAGGTAAATGTTGAGCTGCCAGATCTAAATAGAAATAACGCTGACAGATGGGCTAACAAAATCATGAAACATCACGTTACCCGTCAGGGAGAACGCAAGAATTCTAAATAAATCATACGAAAATGCCCCCAAGCGTAATGTTAACCACACCAAATAAAATTACCTCTATTTTTTTTTATTTGAATAGCCATTAAGTAGCGTCTAGGAAAACTAAGGTGAGTCGTATCGCTAGGACTAACGTTAGTAAATAAGGCAAAGAGGTCGGGTTACGTTAAAATGAACGTAACAATGACAAGCTTCAATTGTGTCTCGACGCTTGTATTGATCACACGTGCATATTCCAAGTTTACTAGTATATTACTACAGGAAATATGTACTTGAGTATTTACGTCACCTAGAATCTCATTTTTTATTTGCCAATGTATTATTCAAGTGTAGGCGGATGGCCCCGAGAGCAAATGCTCGCCTCTCAAGCAACAGGCCCGAGTTCGAATCCCGGCTGACCCTAGAAGGATTTTAAAAAATCGTAGGCTCCCCGGCTACCACGCTAACACATGTGGTAGTCGTTAACCCCTAAACAAGTAAACTCTTCCTCACTTTCGACGGGCAAGGCTAGCCAGCTACCCAGCCTAAGGGCGAAGAGGGCTCATAGAACCAATTTGTGGTTAAAACAGGCCACTGGCCTATAGTAAGAGGACGAAGAAGTATTATTCAATAGATAAATGCTACAGCAGTATTTGTAATTTTTATTTATTTCACTTAGTGTGAGTATTACGTTTTTGCTACAGTATCAATGTTTGGGGAGCCGCCTTTATTCTGCAATCCGAAAAATTTGAAAATCCCAAATAGAATTGGTCCCAAGGCTTTCGAAAAAGGTAATTCTACTGACCCAAATGGCGAAAAAGGTTTATAAAGAAACAGGGACGAATGAGTGTTCTCTTCAAATTATAACAATTTTTGTGTCTGCAAAACGTAAGAGTAAAATAAACCCTTAAAGAGTATTATAAGACGTTGTAGCAAAGGAAATAAGATAACATCAGTCGCTAAAATTTTTGTCCCTTGCAAAGTCCATTATAGATGGCTACACACACCGTGGATTAACCAACTTCTGTAAGATATAGAATCCTGCGAACTTGTTGCAATCGATTGTAGCAAAGGAAGTACTTTATTTAGAGGATATAGTGAAAATATTCTTCTTCATTCTTCCAATCGCGTCCTGCGAGTTCAGACTCTCTCAAAAACAAATTTTCCACACGCTTGGTGTTCTGTCGATGGTTTTGCTACGACATATTAACCTCCGATTCAATTTTCCAGTTTTTTACAAATGAAGCAAATTTTACCGAGGCGCTACTCGACATTGTCATAACAACTACACAGGGGCGAAGGAAAATCGAATAAAGTTAATCGTTTAATATTCTTGCTATTTTCTTCAAGCATTTACGAGTATTTCAGTGTTTTCGGTTATCGTAGTCAAACAGGAAACAGTGTTAAAGCATTATAATTCCCCGCCAAAATGTATCCTGACCTTTTCCAATCGCCCTATATATCGTTACAATTGAAAATTCGATTACGACATGCAACCCAATAAAAGATGCACAGGACTTGCTAAAGTGGGACATGGGCGGGGTTTGACTTTGAAAGAGTATATGAGAGCGTGGTAAAAATCAGATGGACAAACTTACCTCACCTTCATCTGCTTGGTGCACCTTCCAACTGTAAGCGCACATGTATATTTGCTTTGGAAGAACTAAAGAATGTAAATTGATATGTTATATTCAACACACGATAATACAGAACTAATTTTAGCGGGTAGCATTGGGCTTACCAGTGAACGTCTAATAGTAGGGAAAAATTCCTACAGAGTGACGGCAATACATTTAAGCCATATTAATTTTTTAAAATTGGTCGTAATCCACCTACGTGTCTGGCGTTTAGACTCCCTGACGAGGAACGGCTCAAAACTTGTGCCCTTTTGGAGAACACTTATGAAAACGCATATTTAAGCAGTATAATAATATTTTCAAACAAATGCGCCTTAAATATTATATCTAAGATAACGGATAATGTACATGGAAGAATTATAGGTGGGGGAAAGTAAGCTGGGGATTGACGAGACGATTCACGCAGTTTGACAATAGATCTCGAGCACTTTCCACGACTTAAAAAGTTTGGGCAAACATTAGAAAGAGTCGTAGCGATGCGTGGCGATGGAAATCAATCGTTAGAGTTCGGTGGTATTTCAAATAACGAAATCGTAACGTGCTTTAAACACTGCAGGAAATTATTCGGAACAACCGAAGCGTCTATATAACTATAATGTTGCCTCTGACCACTATTGCATAACGATATGAAAAGCGCGTAAGCCCCACTGCCGACAAACTGTACGTGCCGTTCGCTTAAGGTCTTTCAAATTCCCTCCTTCACTGCAGAAGCGGGTCGCCTGGCTCTCGTTTAGCTCAAAGTCATCCCTTTCACCGGTTCAAGATCAGCGGCGTACGCATAGGTTCCGTAACTAGTTTAAATTGTAGTATCACAATTAACAGGTGTAACATACCTGGCGTGCAGTTGGATCTACACGTATTTCAAGCTTCAAATGTTTAACGGGCAGCAGTTCGCAGAGTTCACACACTTTATGTACACTTACACCTAACTAAACTAACGTAACTTACTAAAAGGTTCTGAAACCACGTTGCCTCTTGCAAATATGTACACGCTTTAAAGAAAATCAATCACTAACCTAATGTTGCTTGACATGAAGATTATATCAAGCGTTAATGCGTTTCCTTTTAAATCATTAGCGTAAAAAATCAGTTTAATATACTACCCCTTTTGCTTTACAGAGTTTCACTAACATACCGAGTTAAATCAGCGCACAAAGTGAAGCTCACGGACAAGCAGCTCCTGCAATGGATGGTGCCAATTCTGCTAGTGATGCTCATATATTTAAGTACTTGGACGCTGTCGGACACGCCAACGGCTGAAGAAATTAAAGACGGCACGGGTTTGAAGTTCAAGCAATGCGCTTACAACTGGTGGGATCACAGTCTCGCCATCGGTAAGAGTTGCGTGTTTGCTCGTTAATGAAAAGCGTTGCTTTCCCTGTCAACAGAGGCTCAAATGTAATTAAATGGAAGGTTGTTGATTCAAAATCTGCATTCAACTACGTAGAAGTTTAGTGCTGTCTGCTCTTAGTCTGGCGTCATTAAAGTAATATTGGAGCAAACGTGTTTATTAGAAAAGAGAAATCGGAATAACTAAACAATCACAATTAACGATGTTTGCCTATTTCAGGTGAGGTACTGTTCCTTGCGTGGGGTGTCAGAGTGTGTTACAACGTGCGGAACGCAGAGTCGTTATATAACGAAGCTAGACTGATAAGTTACGCGATTTATAATATAGCACTCGTTAATACCACAATGGTAGCATTTCAGTAAGTACCTCAATTATCTGAAATGGCAGCCTTAATATCTCTCTCGTTTTTCAGTTTGTTCATATTTCCGCAAGCGGGACCTGATATTAAATACTTATTAGGATTTATAAGGACTCAACTATCCACCTCCGTTACGATAGGACTTGTGTTCGGGCCGAAAGTAAGTTAGGGCCACCCTAAATCACCGCTGATTTCGGGCAGCCTAATTTAATTTGGGCATGTTTTCTTCAGCTGGAGAAGCGGGACTAAATTTCTGCACCTTTTTAGGTCTTGCGGGTCCTCCGAGGGCAAGGAGATCAGTGGGACAACCGGGCGCGGTCCCGGGGCGTCACTGCCTCGTTTTCCCTCAACGGCATAGGGTTAGTTCCAGAGGAGGCCCCTGACCTATACCAAGAGAACGAGGAACTAAAAGTACGTATAAATGTGCCATATGCTAATGTAGTGGGTTTTTGTGTAGCTTTTCGTGCAGATGGTGCACATTCAATGACATCTACCGGTTTGTTTAGTAGCATGTGGAATAATATTATTTTCCGTCATTAACAGCAACGTGTCAACCGGTGAATGCTCTACGATATAATCGCAACAAGCTACAACAATAACCAATGGATCCCCAAAAAGATAACAAGATAATTAGCGTTGAGCGGAGACCGCTAACTTAGCTCCGGAAGAGGGAGTGGATTCATGATAATCTTATAATACTCTAATACCAGGCTCCACCAACTTAACATATATTCAATTACTTGCAAACCCACAGTTGGAAAGTTCCAGATATTACGGTATTTAACACTTATATTAAAATTCTGATCTCAAATTATCTTCACTAGACGATGTCTCATTGATAAGGAACTTTATCTGTTCCAATGATTTATACAAAAAATGTGAACACTTTGTTGTTATCGTATATACACATACGTACAACGTTCCACTATCAATAAATAATATCGTCTTCTGTATACGTCTTTCCCTATTTGTAATTCTGACTGCATAGACTCTTCTGCTATTGAGCGTTGGAGTGATAAAGCCTGCTTCCGATATGTTTACATTGCGCATTTCTCTCTTCGATTATCTGTTATTACTGATTAGTCATTAACTAGTTGAGTTATACATTCAACTGGTTGCCATCACTTTAATATTTTCTCGGAATAAATTTCATAGAATACGCCGCACTAATTTTTAAAAAGTTTTCACCATTTTTTATGAAATTTCCGTGGATGTTATTTGTCTTACAAAGCGTATTTATTTAGTTTCCACTATAAAGCCATCTCTAAACCTTATGAGTAAATATTGTGTCACTTAAACCTCTATATTCCTGTTGCATAACAATTGTCCATAGTGCATATACGTTGTTACGATTTGCGTTCCTTACTGAAAATAAACTATACGCGGTTGTATGAACAGACTGTACTTTAGTTAGCCATAGGCAATTTGTATCGTAAATATTTTAAGATAGAATTACGTAGGCGAGTATTTAGCCGGTATTTGGAAGGTGCTTTTCTCTGGGAAGATGGAAATATTCAAATCTTACGGAACGGTTAAGGGTAAACTTATGCAGGGTTTACCTCCTAAGCCGAAAAAGTGGGCGAAGCTAGATTATTAGTACGTTATAAGTGCAACCGTTGTAACTTGGTCATAAAAATTACGTACCGGCTGGAGCAAATTCCTTTAAGAGAATTGTAAAATTTATTAAAGATTCTTTGAAACCTTCAAGTTTGTAGAATTCATAGAGCCATTATGAATTGTCACGTATGTCTATACGTGACAGAAGTACAAAATTTAGAGCTGCCCTGATAGGCTTATTAGAAATTTTGAGAACGCCTACCGAGTTTTCTTGGTCAAACTGGACTTAGAATTTAGTGAGTTAATAAGTAACGGTGTTAAACTTAAGTTGTTCTGTAAATGGCGAAAAATAAATGCAAGTATTTGTACTTAAATGTCTTATTAATCTCGCAACCGTAGCTGTAGTCTTCGTGTACAAATATATTTTGACTAAAGGATTGTCAGATTTTTGACGAATTCGCGACAACGTATTGCTGTCTGTCGATTTTCTAAATAAAAACAGAAGCAAAGAATTTGCATCAAATTTAGTGCAACAAAGACAGTGACCAAGGTTCAACAAATGTTGCTGAGCAATCTAATAGTGAGACATAAGTGTTTCAGTAACATACGCAGTACGATAGTTTGAATTCTGACTGCAATTTTGGCTACGATGAAGCGAATGCCCACTTGCTCAGGCACGGTCCCTTGTCAGAGTTCACAATCAATCTTGAAGAATTGTGCCCTTTGAGAGCTTCTTTGTGTGATCATCGTCTCCACCTGAACTGAAACATTTCTTTTATGAGATTCGGACACAATTTTAGGCAAACTCTAGAGAAGTACTCAAATGAGAAAATCATGATCTTGTCCGAAGTAACCATCACAATATTTTTTCCGAAGAAACTACCATATAGTCCTATGTTATTTTATTATTAGCTTTACATGTAAGAAATCAACATTCTTATCTTTACATGAAATATCCCTTTATTTTACCTTCCAACCTGTCCAGGAAGCGTGGAATATTAATCATTAAATACTCCTTAACATCAATATTTTCTTTTTCTCCTTTGAAAGCTCGAAATCCGTCTTAAACAAGATGAACACCATACACTTTCCACAAAAAACATAAGTACTAAAGTGATTCTTTTTCTTTTTGTAGGAAGAAATTCAGAAATTGGCTGCGCAGATCGAGTTCATGAAGATCGTCCACATGGAGGTCAACAACAGGCACGTGAAGCCGAAGAGTGGTGGATACTTTAGCAACCTAAACGCGCCCGGGATGGTGCAAAGCCCTCTAGCGAGGCCGGGGTGTCTTTTAACAAAGCCTCCAGATGAACTCTGACTAAAAAGTGGCAGTAGTGAAGAGTGGTATAGGCTAGGGAGACACGGTAGTGAGAAAGATACGCGAAAACCGGTTTTCGTCTGATTTTGTATGATAGATGTATGTTGATTCAATAGATGTCCGAAGATTTGGTTTTAAAAATTTCCGTGCTTTTTTTCTGTTTCCGATTTTGTTGCCATCATCTAGACACAAACTTGTTCTATTTGTTCTACTTGTTCACTTGGGAAAATTCAGTTACTGTTGTAATCCTTAAAACCTAAATGTGTTGAGTGTTATAATTTGATGTTTTACGTAGTCTTCCACTTACTTTGCGAAAGATGCACCGCGCGTTGCACGTGCTTAAGAGACTTACCTACCCTGACCTTTCCTCATTACTGCACTTGGAATTGTACATGTATATCATTTATACCTGAATAACAATTACAAGTAGTCAATTGTGATTTGCAGCTCAGAATCCTCTTCGTTGCTTTGTTCGTAAGATATTTACCAAACCCCGCCCGTATTTACAGGATGTCTTCCAGTTCTTGCAGATGAAGTGACCAGTTTTGCTTGTGTTGCCATAGTGACCTGGACACCCTGTACATACTATGTGTAGTATTATACTTACTGTTTTCTTCTAATACTTGGTTATTAGGCACAAGTGCCCACTTAAGTCGTAATTATGTTTGTTGTTACCACTATGAAGCATGTCCACAAAGTAAGTATCACTTGCGCAAAGGAAACGATAGACAATCAGCAAAAAATATTTTATTTCTATGTACACACTTTTTAACATAACCACAGTCAGTGAAGACCTTTAGATATCAAGCACTTGAAGTGGTAAGTCAGAAGTTGGAAATTATTTCTTCGACGGAATACCTCATCAACTTTCTATAACAAATCAATATTTGTAGATGGTACTTAAGTTATGGACACAATTCATATACCTAATAAAATATAAACTAAATATTTTCCATTGCATATACCTTCCATACATGTTTGGTGGTAACCAAAATATTTAGACTGGAATCGTGACACCTAAATCGGTTGTTCCACTAGATGGCAGTACCAGCATGTGTTGTGAGTCAGTGTGTCAAGTAGCACAGAACTATGCAAATCTAGAAAATAGTGATTTTCGCAGCTTTTGGTCGGACCACACAGGAAGACCGTCGATCAACACAACTCCTCAACTCATCTATGAAAGTGGATGTCGAACTGTTCACGACATTTGTGAAGAGGCAGAAGTTGAATATGGGACATCAAACTATTCTGACTGAACAATTGAGCATGCACCCTATCACAGCCAAATTCTTCACTCAGAATTTGTATTATCGTAATAAGCTGAATCACAACACATGCTAGTACTGCCACCTAGTAGCTCATCGTGCTACTACAACCTGTTTAAGCATTGCGGATACCACCTCATATAATTTTATAAAATAAAAATCACGAAAGTATAAACGAACTAACTGCGACTTGGTGGAGATATTACTGCTGAATTCAACTGTCAATTCTTATTTACAATTTACTACTCAGTGTGATAAAATTAACCAATTATTACCACCCTATCCTTACCTTTCTACATGTAAATTGTAAGGGAGAACCCTCGTGAATGCTAAGTTGAATTCAGCAGCATTAGACGTTTCCAATTACTTTTACGAGGCAAATCAAATGACAAAATATGACTGACCGTAGTTCTTGCTGTCAAGTGTGATAGGGGCGTTAGATTTTGCCCCAGTCGAGTCATAATTTCTGCAGCAGGGGTTGTATAGATTGTTGAATACTGAGCAAGAGTTTCCACTGTTATGTTACGTTGCTGTTTTTTTACCTAATGTGACTGTGTTACTTGCTGTTCGATGTTCAAATATTCATGTACATACGGTAAAGTATTTAATTATTTTTATGAAAAACTTACATGTAACTGGATTCAAGGTTGCATCAAAGGTAAACAAAATATATGTGATAGAAGATAGTCAACTCAAAGTTTATGTGTATATAGCATTCGATGGACGACAATACTTGTAATACTATAACAGTTGGGGCAATATACAAGGATGAACAGAAGTTCTTAACTTCTTAACATCCACTTGTATATTGTGTTTTGTTTATTTGATTTACGGTAATGCATTAGCAATGTTTGTCCGTACGCTAAGAAGATATCGTGCCTGTGATTGTACCAGCCAACGATCCTGTGCGATACAAACATTCCATGAGTCATGTGTAATTTTTTTCGTAGTCCTAATCAAATACGTAATGAAGCATTTTAAAAATTGTCTTAAGTGAATTATACTTATTATGCAATTAACATATTTTGGACTGACATGCAAAGTGTAGCTTCCTGTTTGTCAGCGCTGGTTCTATAATTGAAATTTATTGTTAGTTTAGTTTTGTAATAATGCCGGAGAAATGTTGTTACTGCGTTATCTTCAAATATTTTAGTCTTGAAACAAAAATTAGAACAAAAGTCTGTTATATATTTGTAAAAAAATGTTTATTAATATATGTATTAAAAAATTGTTGTCTTTTATTTATTACTGACAGAGCAAAATGACAACTTAATTTTTATTCTAAATTGAATATTTTCGAAAGTGTCTCCAGTTTCAAAAGATTCTAATTTCATGGCAGCATCTGATAGCTTCTCAGAAATATGTAGATTAAAAGAGCCTTTGCTAACCAAACCAAACTAACCAAT
Organism: Agriotes lineatus; assembly: GCA_940337035.1. Lineage (NCBI taxonomy): Eukaryota > Metazoa > Arthropoda > Insecta > Coleoptera > Elateridae > Agriotes > Agriotes lineatus. Next base: position 113,105 of record CALNHX010003735.1, on the reverse strand, counting down.
TTGATCAAGAATCCATGCGAAGACACTAAAATCATAGTGTGGATAAAAATCCTAAGTACCAAGCATTTTAACAAATCGTGAAGTTAAACAATGAGGAATTCTTAGTACATTACTATTTTTAATAATCATGAACGAAATTGTAAATACAGCGAAAAAAAAAACAAAGGCAGTGAATTTATAATTCAAACATGTAAGACCTGTAAAAGTACAAGAAATTTGTATAAGGTGGTTTCATAATTTTAGTAAATTTTCCTAGAGATTTACAGAACAATCTAATAATGCTTATACGGAAGAAATCCGGTGAGGAATGTAGCATAAAGATAAATACTAAGAAATAAGTACAAAGTAATACTTATTACAAATGGAAAATGAAAAGATAAAGCAAACGGACTGGAATATGTATATAGAATGAGAACTGAACAACAGAATAGCAACAGCCATCAAAATGCTTTACGCTTTGTATAAAACCCGGTTGTGAGAAATACAGCCAATAGTGTGAAATTACTAAAATGTACAAAAGAAAGGAATAACTGGGGATAGAAGATAAAAAACTTGAAGCCTTTTAGAAAAGTAGACGAGCAAATGGAGCCACAAAAGTTCAACAACTTGGAGATACAAAAAGATTTCAAAGTATTTTTGAAAATTCTTGAAGAAATAGGAGAGGAAATAAAGCAGAGCAACGAAGAAGTAAAGAAAAACTACGATAGAATTAGAAGTCTCGAGAAGGAAGTGAATAAGAGCGAAGGAAGATTAATTAAAGCAAGGGCTATAAAAACTAGAAAAATTCACAAGTTTGGAAGATTATCAACGGAAAACACTTGAAGATCATTGAAAAATAATAAAAGCGGCAACTACACAAACAGCAGTGTCACAACAAGGAAAAAGAAAACAGACAAGGACAAGCCATAGTTTATAATGTGGAAATGCCTTAGACGTCCGGTCAGAAACAATGAAGAGAATGATGGACACGAAAAGACAGGGAACAAAAGAAAACTATGAAAAGAAAAGGAGAGAGTGTAAGAAGTTATGTACAAAGAATAAGACAGTAAATAATGAGAAGAAAATTGAAACAGAGGGAATACGAAATTTTTAGACATTTTTACACTAGACTTTAGAACAACCAGAACGGGGTACCCTAGTAGTCAGTTATATGTTGAAGACCAGGATCGCAACGGTAGAAGATCAACAAGAAATAATAGAAAGTTGGGCAAAGCACTTCAAAAACCTATTAAACAAAAAGGGAGACAAGATAATATGTGAAAAAGATGAGCAGATGCAGATAGAACACGAACAAAAATTAGAAAGAACTAACACACCAGATCGACAAGAAATAACCCTACCCTCCCGGCGAGCTAGCTGAAGACAATTGGAGGTTAATATCGTTGCCTCCCAACGAAAACCAACCTGTGATAACTGCGGTCCAATTATACCGTAACAACTGTGTGCTAGAAGATTTAAAAAACTTAGATCACGAAAACTGGAAAGAAAAAGTAGAAAATAAAAGGTAATGGAGAAAAATCCAATTGTGGGTAACCAATACTTAATTAAAAACTCTGGTGTGATACACGTACACAACTTCCTTTTACAGTGATCTTATAATTAGCCCAAAATTTTATTTTTAATTTTTAAGCATTTGTCAAAAATTTTCAAAAATTACAAACTCTACAGAAACCGTACAAAATATAGTGTTAGTTGAAGAGCCAAATTTTCTCTAAAATTTTAAGCTGCAATATAAAAATATGTTAATATACCGGGTGTTCTGTGTAAAATAGAAGTTAATAAAAAAATTCAAAAACCCCATTGTAGAGGTATTTAACTAGAAAATCACCTATCTCACATGAATACACATTAAAAATGTAACGTTTGAAAAAACTGAAAAGTCACAAGAGTCAACTCCATACTTCCGGTTATACGGTTATGTCGCATCTAGATAGTACACAAAACTTATATATGAAGTTTCAACGCCCTACCTCTTTTTGGTTTAGAGATATTCTATTCAAACACAGATAGACACACAGACCAATGAACAAAATTATATTTTTTGGGTTCAGGCGACTCTAAAACGTGAAAATCTGTTGAAAACTCAATTTCTAATTTTTGGGGTAAATCCAATACTTCCTTTGTTGTAAAAGGAAGTAAAAAGAGCATATACAAAACTAAAATTCTGGAATAAACAAAAGAAAACCAAGAAAAACGGCAAAAAAATCTGTAAAAATTTCACGGGGATTGCCCTGTCCGATAAAAAATAATAGCCACCTGTATAAACAATAAACTAAAAAACTATGCAGAGAAAATACTGGTTATCAATAATACTGGATAAGATCATCAGTGCTAAAAGATATACAATCAACAAGCTACCAGTACAAACTTCCTTCGTACCTGCTATTTATTGATTTCAAGCAAGCATATAACAGCATTAAAAGATATAAACTATACGCTGCATTTCTTTATCTGAAGTTATTTAGTAAATAACCTCAACAACGAAAACCTTTGTTTACTTTTTTTTACATTTGATAGTAACGAGTGAAGCAGCTAAATTATATCAAAACTAACATTTGCAGGGTAATTTGGAACACCTGAACATGCCCTCACAGGCCCGTTATCTCTCGAGGCATACACACTTTTTATTGAGTAATTTTATTAATTGTAAGTCCATATTTAATTATTGTTTTTTATGCAATATTATACCGGGTGACAATAAATGGTTGTGATTTTTTTCTTAGATTGGTACTGTTTATGTTGGTGGCACTGTAAGTCTGTGTCAAAACTGATGCAAAACCTAACCTGCTAATCTCAAATTTGACATAGACTTACAGTGGCACCAACATAAACAGTGGCAACCTAAGAAAAAAAAATCACAACCATTTATGGTCACCCGGTATTTGTGTTCCTATTATTTTAAATATATTATTACCAAGTTATTATGAATAGTTTTACTTTTTTTCTTTTGTTTGAAATATATTATTAGACATATTTTTAATTTTGTTTAAAACAGTCTTGTTGCTTTTCAAGATTTATGTTTATATTTTCATAAATAAAGAACGAATGTAAATGAACGCTGTTTTCCTTATACAGGGTGTTATGGAAATGAGTGCAAATATTTTAACCAGTGATAGAGCTCACCAAAATGAACAACTTTTCTATTTATCGTTTTTAATTTAATCGCATATTTTTTCAATAATTTATCTCCCCTAAATTTGACGAGCCGCTTAGTCAGCAAATCTAAGTTAAAGGTGAACGACACAAGGTATATTAAAACTGCAAAGTTCTTGCACAAAAAACATGCGGTCAATAAATTACCTACCTCAATTGATGAGGAAAGTTGGTGACCAGATGTGAACTATAGGTTTTATCAGTGTGCGTTTAAATTAAAATATTATTCCATAGGAGGGTATATTTTTAAAGTAAAACTGTTTTGAATTTTAACTCAGTTTTGGGGGCGTTTTCGAAAAAATGATAAATGGAGAAGTTGTTCAGTTTAACGAGTTCTATTACGACTTAAAATATTTTGCACTCATTTCCATAACACCCTGTATAAAATACTATACCCAAAACCTTTTATGCCTGTAAAAAGACTTGTATAACATAATTGCTTAATTTTTTAAATATAAATTGTGATTATATTGCTGCCTATTTGGGATAAATATGGTTTGGAACATATTTTAATGATAAAATTCAGATCGTTCCAAAAAGGAAACCTTGCTGTGTAATTTGGAACATCAAAAATTTGTAAATAAACAACCAGAAAAATATTTTTTTCGAAAACTGTCATCAAATGTTGACATTTTCGTTAAATTCTCAGTAAGCAAAGTTACTCTTTTTTGTCACTTAACAGCGAAATACTTTTATGTTCTAGAACGCAAAACTCTTTTGCGTTCTAGAACAGAAATGTCAAAAAATTTGTAATTTTTTATGAACTTATTTGTGATTTTATTAATTAAGTAACCCACATTACTTTTATATTAAGTAATTTAAAATTTCAATAGATACTAATAACTATTATAAACTATTATAAACATGACTAATTTATGTTGTACTACATGTAAATTGAAGGTGCCGATGTTGCAGTGAGTTAAATTTATACGTCACTTTGACGTTTGTTAAACAATTCAGCAGGCCGTGGTTCAAAAATTAATTGTTTATGAAATATAAAATCGTCAATTAACGTTGACAGTTACCTTATTTAATTTTTGTATTCTCATACTACTTAGTTTTATTGCAGTTTTCGAAAAATCATTGTTTGCATCTCGAATGCGAAATGCTTTTGCGTTCTCGAATGGGTATTTTGCCTCGCTAAAGCTTGGCAAAATAACTTCCAATCTCGAACGCAAAAGTAGCATTTCGCATTCTAGATACAAAAATAGCCATTTTGTTATATGACCAGTATGTAAGTGTCCCGAAATATATCTTCTTACTAATGCCATTTATTGTTTCTTACCAAAAAAATTGACTGCAAAATTAAAAAAGAAAAACTACTAAAATCCTTTCAAATAGCTCCGTCTTACGGTACTACATTGAATTACTCAATTACTTTTGAGTAATTAACTTACTCTAAAGTATGGCCGTGCTCCATAGCTCAGTGTTTAAGCATTCTGCCTACTGATCTAAGGGTCGAGAGTTCGATCCGCGGTCCAGGTGAGATTTTTAAAAATAAAAAAATGCGGATGAAAATCTCTGCAGAATGCCATCATTTGGAAGTGATGTAAAGCCGTGGGTCCCATGTTACTATGATATGTAGCATGTAAAAGATCCCTTGCTAGGGTTGGTACTCCTCGTCTCGGCAAAATTCTAAGTAGGACTAAGATACCTGGTACTCTGCATGCTTAGACCTCGTCCATGGAGTTGGCAAAAAGGGCCTATGAAGGCCTACTTGCTAGACATATACTACTACTACTACTACTACTCTAAAGTATTTAAATTACTTTACAAGTGTTTGAATTACTTGTGAAAATTGAAATTACTCTGGATAATTAATTTTTTTCTGGAAATTTAATTACCAAATCTCTAGAACGAAAAAATAGGATAAGGTCTCATTAAGTTACATGTTAGGCAAATTGCAACACGGCATTTTTGAAAGCAATATAAGTATAATTTATGATTTTCTATGACTAGCTAGTTGTGTGCACCAGCAAAGTAGACTGTACAGGATGTAGTATTATAGCTTCGTAATAATTATTAAGATTAGAGTACGGTAAAGATACTGTGTGTCTTAAAAAGAATTACAACTAGTAGGTTTTAAATTTTGTTTGCGTGTACATTTTGATGTGCCCTAGATTATTATTGGTATTGCATTCTGGGAAATTCAAAGCGTACTAGATGTAATTCATTTTAAGACACCGGGTATAATTAATTTTTTTCCATAACGATTGACAACAAATAGCTTCATTAGACATTATTGGTTCAAAATAATTATTCATTCATTTCATTTTGCTTATTTAAAACAATGCACTAGCACAGGGATATCTAAATACTAAATACCACAGCAATCTCTAGTGAAAGTAATTAAAAAAGTATTTATTTTGTGCAATTACAATTGCACAGTAATTGGTAATTGAATTACTATTTTATGTGAGTAATTGAAATCTCTAGTAGTTCAATTACTTCAATGAGCGGTAATTGCCAATTAAATACTTTAAAAAGTAGGTATTACACCCAGTTCTGATATATGGTCTGGAGCGAAGATACCTTTAATAAAAACACGCATCAAGATGGAAAGTTAAAAATATAATTACACTGCGAATAGGATTGGACCAAGAACCGACCCTTGCAGAACATCACTCAACACTGGTTTTATGGCAGATGAACACTCTCCAACATGAACACAGAAGGATTAATCCTGATGAAAAGCCTGTATCTATAACAATAGATTCCTGCGTATACCAGCCGGTTCAAGCTTGGCTAAGTTGGCACAGTGAGGTACCCTATCAAAGGCACATATATAAAATCAGTAGGAAAGGTGTTGTCTAAAGCCATTGTCCAATTATTAATGCATTCAAGGAGATTGGTATTTACAGATCTACCAGGAGTAAATCCATATTGTTGGACAAGTAAAGTATTTTCATCCAACAAGAAAGGTACTCTGTCCACAATTAAGAACTCTATAATTTTTATATTAATTGGTGTTAAACTAATGGGGCCGTAGTTATTAGCGCCTAGCTTATCTCCCTTTTTAAATATGGGTGTAACAAATGCACTTCGCCACGATTTCTGTTAGAGGTTGAGAAATAACATGCAAACACGTTTTCAGCAACACAGCAAATAGATGATCGGAGCCTAGTGGAATACAAGACTTCAGTGGAGATAATTTTCCTTCACCAAGTTCAAGAGTAAAGTTAACGTGAGTTAGACTTTTGGTAGTCCTCGGAAAGCGAATAGGTGGAGTAACAAGGTGAGGTACAACATCACAATAGACAGATACAAAGTTATCAGCAAGCATATTTGCGCATTTGTATTGATTTTTTGCAAATTGTTCCGTCACTTGACTCAACTAAAGAAACTTGAACAGTAAATGAAAAAGTTGTCCGTACATATTATTTATAAGATTGCTGTGAGTTCTTGGAATTGGCAATTTCATCTTCACAGTCCTTGTTTGCAACATCGATCACTGATATAAAGTGGGTAGAGTATTGTCGATGGTTATTATAGTCTTTCATGGCTTTTGTTTTATGATATCTGTTCCATACACTTTTTAGTCGATATCATTGCGAATATCTTACTTTCCAGCCACGGTTTAGAGGGATTTACTTTGATTGGTTTCAAGGTGGAATTAGTTTAGACAGCAGTAGAAAATTGTGTATGTAAAAACGACCAAGAATCATGTACATTTAGAAAACTGATAGCTTGACACCAATTGATGGAACGGTGATCATCAGTATTGTATTGTATTGTATTATCGATAACCTCACTTTACCTTGAGCTGTAGAGGCTGGTGCCTTATCGTCTATAACGTTGTCATAATTTTTACGAGTTTTATAATAATTTTATTGAGAGTCACAGCTTTGATAAACAACTTGTAGAGTGGCACATATAACATGATCTGACTTACCAATTGGAGACAAATGGCAAATAGTAGAACAAAGGTTCATATCATTAGTGAATAACAGATATAAATGTAGGAGTCTAATTTGGAAAAGTAATACCAAAGTTAGAAAGATGCAAAAAAATTGAAAATTTTTATAGGAAAAAAATCTACTTTGTTTGACATTATTATCCATTTACTTGACATCCACACTGTCAGTGTCAAGTTTTTAAAAAATGTCTCGACTATATTTCCAAAATAATTTGTTATTCAATAGACTGTACACTAATTTAAGCTGCGTTCAGAAAGGTACCTCTGACAGCTCTGTTTCCTCGAAAACATTTGCAGAAAGAGATCGATAATAGCCATCGGTGCGGGTGGAAGTGAGATGAATAAACGATTTCGAGGAAACTGAGCTGTCAGAGGTACCATCAGTTTGACAGTACGGATGTCAAGTAAATGGATAATATACTCGGATTTTTTTGGCGACAACTGTACCTTCATATGCTCCCCGATTCACCGAAATAGTAACAAGTATAAAAAACATCTGTCAATTAATTGATGTTGACAGGCCCCCCTGAGCTGAGTGCCTGAGTTTGTCAAACACCTTTAGTCCCACCACTGGCTAGTGGTGAAGTGTAATGACAAAAATGATACGAGAATAAAACACCACTTTATAAAATAGATTTATAGAAAAGAATCACAAAAATGTACAATGATATAAAAACTGCGACACTATTACAATATATTCTATTATATCAAAAACACCTAATAATATACAACAAAATATACAATGGACGGAATAAGGTCACAAAGGCATGTCAGCATGCAAGCTTGTGTTTGTACGTGAAACCAAAGTTACATTAGTCAAATTTTAAATTAAAATCAGGCACTATTATTTTCGGATAGACCAAACATTTCGAGACATAAAACGAGTATTCTAAAAGTACGATTTTACCATTTGGTTTCTACCGACGATAAAACCTTGTAATCACCTCATAAAAAGACGAAGAGTTAATTAACCAGTCGATACAAAGTCAACACTAACGTGACAGTCATTAAACTAACACTAAACTTAATAATACTGGACGAATTACATTCGTCTTCCACGCAATAGCACTCCTCCCAATACACTCCGTTGTCGTAGACGCCCCAGTTGCAAACGCCTGTGACTCCGGTTTCGGCGACTGATGCGCAGCGACGGATTACCTGACGCCACCGACCGTCCCCTGCGCATAAATTCCAAACATTACCATTATTACTGGGTTATTAAGCACACAAACTTACATATAAATCCTATGGGTCCTTGCTGAGTGACTTTCATGCAGAACGACCCGGGCATGTGGCTTTCTTCGCTGTTGCAATCTACAGCTATGTGCTCGGTTCTGTCAAACTTCTTGTAGGCCCCGCAGTTGTCCTCGCCTTCCGGATCTTGGCCGGAGCTGCATTGGAAGCATCGGATTGCTTCGCCTGCAACCACATGATTAGTTTGATTGCTGAATTGATGATTTTCAAGACGAATCGTGATTAATAACAGTTTTGACCACACCTTCTCCGGATTATTTACTAAATTTGTTGTTACGCGGCTCCTGCAAGAGGATGAATTACTTACCCAGTGTAATTAAGGACAATACGGTTAAACACACAATTACAGTCCTGGTCTCCATTATGTTATTTCATTGATATTTTGTACTAGCAGTTTTAAAATGTAGCAAATAAAATTATAAACACACAAAGGTGGCCATGTATAAATCTGCGCTCTTTTGTTCTTGCGCAATGGCGGAAGTTATGCGGGAAATTTAAAACGATGAGTTACAGAGCTTTTCCGGAAAATAATTTATAAATACTCCGTATACAATACAGGGTGCCCATTTAGTGTGCCAGTCTTCGATAACGCCATTATCTTTTAATCCTATAAAAAGTTTGAATAAGGCGATGCTAATTGGTCTGAAAGGCGCACATTTTAAAATTATATTGATTTGTACAGGGTGCACCAGAAAAGTATTACTCAAAAAAGTATATTTTTTAAATTCAACAAGCTGAACTTTTTATAGTTATTTAAGCCTTTATAGGTCCTACTTTTAACACTTTATATTTTTAAAAGCTCTTCATGTTTTAAATATGTTTTGGTCAATATCAAGCTTCCACTTGCTTTTACTCAAAACGTCGCACTTTTCTCCAACTTTCGAATTCTTTGCTGACTTTTATAGATCTAAAGGCAGCGTTTAACACCATAGGACATGAAAAGGATATGAAAACCTTATCCCTGCAAAACTAAATACTCGTAATATATTAAGATATGCGAATGGTATTTGCTCATAGCGATAACACAAAAAAAGCTGCAATCTACGTTTAACATATGGTTACAATATGAAATAGAAAAAAAAAATAATAAACGATAAAGAAATAATAGACCAGGAAAAACCAATAAGGTGCAGACATCAAAACTTAGAGGTTGCAACCACATATGAATATTTGGGAAGTGTAGTAAGAAATTATGGAAAATTCCACTTGGAAAAGAAGACAAAAAATATCAACGAATGTTTACCACTCTACAAATAATACAATTTTGAAAAAATAAAATATAGACATTACAACAAAGAGAACAACACAATCGCCGTACCAACAATAGTCTATGCTAGTGAACCATGAATACCTCTGAAAAAACATGAGCCACTAATTACCTACCTTAGAACAATAACAGGTGAAAACAAAATACGACAGACTAAGAAAAGCAGAAATGCGAAAAACAATGTTTTACATCTTCTTTACTTCTTCCGTCTTCTATGAACATACTGGCTAGGAATCTGAATTTCGGTACTTGTTTTAAAGCATCGTCGTCTATTTTAATACTAATCTTTACAGGATCTTTAGAGCAAACTATGATTCCTGTTTTTTTAATAGTTATTATGAATTTATAGTTACACTTTAAAATGTCATCTTGGCTTTTTAATGCTCTTCTTAGATTCATTTCATCGTGGCCAATTATCGCTATATCATCCGACGTAGCATCTGTGGTCGCACTCCGTTCACCATAATTCCAGTACAATATGCTTTACATTCATTTACTGCTTGTTCTATGTATATATTGAACGGCAACGGCGATAAGTTGCAGCCTTGCCTTACTCTTTTTCTAATTACAGCTTCTCATTCACTGCCTTTTATTTTTATTAATGTTGTTTCATGTTTGTATAAGTTCTTTATTATTTTTCCATCCTTATAGCATAGAATAAAAACAAGTCCATTAAGTGTTCGTTTGGTGCCTATAGTCTATTTTGATCTTTTTTTAGTATTTTTAGTAATATATTCCAATTTACATTATCGAAATGACTGGGTTTTAATTAATATTTAATTAAGTTAGAGCAAAATCCAATATGCACAACTCTGTTTAATATTTTACTGTGTACGGAACTTTGCCTGTTATTAAAATCTTAGACTGGTTAAAATGTGAGCTGTAATTATTTACTGCTTAAAATAAATAGTTATATGCCCTTTTAATATTTTATTTATCTGCAATTAATTATAATAAAATGCTAGCTCAAGTAGAACAACAATCTTCACTCAGGTGGGTTCCTAGCTGATTGAGAAATTACAAATTTTCTGATACGGCTCTGTTCACCGCATTTAGTTCGAATGCGCGGTAGCTAAATGTTTGCAATACAGTCAAAAAACCTACAAAACGTAGTGAGTGTGCAAGTCTGCGGTATTTGACGTTTAAAACCAGTGTCATTATGAGAATTCCTACGGTAATTATTTGAATCCTTGCACTTTGGCGGCAATTTACATCTTTTGTTTCAGGCATTAATTTATTTCGTGACGTCAGATGGAAGCGGCCGGAAATTTAGCAATTGTTTTACCTTCGCATATCCTCAAATCTGGAGACGCCTCGGTGATAATTCTAAATGCGCCTTCGCTGTAGCCGTAGAAATGCTCGAATCTTGTTAAGTAAGGTCTGATCTCGCATGCACATACATTTCCCGGCGCTAACGCAGATATTTTCTAGGCAAAATTGGTACCTTATTATCGGCCGAACTGCTTCGGGTCTTCCAGATGGCGCCGTTGGAATATTGTCGCTGTTACTGGCCCCCTTGAAGTCGAATCTCCTGGAGACGTTGCTACCGAGCTGCACTACGCCCTGGAATGTTGATCTCTTGGCTCAGATGGGAATTTGGATTGCAATCGATGATCGGAAACTAGAGGTGCTCGCTAACAAACACGCAATCGGAGACGAAGGGAAAAATTTAATTTTTATCTTGCGGATCTGGCCACAAGCACTTGTACAAAAGCACTGATATGTGTACAATAAAACTGGGTACTTTTTATATTGGTAAAACATTTTATTTTATATTAAAACAGTATTTAATATGGAGCACAAATTTGCCCTGTCATTCAATAATTTATTTCATTTGTTTTCCTTTTCCTCCGTTATTAAAACAACTTAGAAACTATCGCTATGGTTACAATACAAACGGAAATAAGTTTTGGTTAATTTAAATACATTCTAGAAAAAAGTTTGATAACATAGTTTTAAATCTTCATATTTCTTACAAACTAAATTTATTGTCTATTTCTTAGATTTAAAATCGTTTATTTGCGCCAGACACACAAACACGTTATATTATTTGCTCTGATTTTCACAACCGTTCAATGCACTGATTATTTTAAAAGTTCCTTGCTTCTCAATTGCTTTCTTCATATCCTGTTGCCTGCCTGCTCTTTTGCAATGTATTGTTATCTTATTCTGGCTTCTTTACCTTTTTGGAATCCTCACAAATTTCACTGACCAGCTTTATTGAGTTCTACGCTTCTTTTACTTGCACATAGCAAACCTTTTTTTGACTATTAATTTCTTTCGGTTCGGCTATTCATTATGCACAAACCTATTATTTAATTTATTTGCAAGTCAACCTCGACCCCTGTGAAAAACAAGCTTGCCTTTTGCGTTCCTTACTTAATTACTTTATTATTACTGGCATCTCTTTACCAATGCATTTACCTTTTAAAATTTAAGTTTAGCATTGCAGTTATATAAAACACCTCGACTCTGTGCTCATTGAAATGTTCATTAATGTGCACTGCTAGCAGAGTCGAGTCGTGGGCCTAAGACCATCACAATATGTATAATTTTTTATCTACTCGGAAGCTTTTCTCTATGATATTTGGCAAACTCAAAATGGCTGCTTGTGTGCCTTTATTCCTTGGAAATCCGAATTGATCTACCAAATTTTCATCAATCTTCTCTATTCACCGCAGAATGATTTTGGTTAATATTTTAGACGCATTTTGTCGATGTTCCATTTATACAAAGCAGTTTAATTTTTTTCTATTAATTTTTTTTTATTCTTTCATAAGGTTGTTTAATTTCTCTTGTACCTATTGCTTTTTTGCTTTGGCCAGTAAACACACATCATCTGCATATTCTCAAGTTCTTTAGAGTGTGATTTAACTCCCAAATAATGCCTTTCCTTTCTTATTTGCATTTACCACGATCTCATCTGTTGAGATTAGAAAGAGCAATGGTGAAAGTATACACCCTTGGCGAACTGCTGTTTTTGTTGCAAATGGTTTTGACAGCTTTCCCCAGTACGCTATAATACAGTTTGAATTTGCCTAGCCTAACTTTATTAATTGGACTACCTTATCTGGTATTCCTCTATTTATTAGTATGCAATCTCTGTTGATATAGTCAAAAGCCTTTTCGTAGTCTATAAACAACAATAGAACAATGGCGAGTTAAATTCCAGTGATTGTTCAATTACATTCGTTAACATGTTAATGTTATCAGTGCATGCCTTGTTTCTTCTAAATCCCGTCTGTTTCTTCATCTGTTTGACCAATTATTCTATTCGAGATTATTCTATAAAATATTTTACTTGCTATACATAGTAAAGTAACACCTCACTAGTTTTCACATTTACATAGATGACCTCTTTTAAGGACCGCTTCTTTCCAGTCTTCCGGAATAACTTCTTCCTGCCACATTTTCACCATCAAGGGAGTAACACCTTCACAGTAGAATTGACGTCTAATTTTTAGCATTTATGCCATAATCTGATTCGCACCAAGTGCCTTACCACTTGCTGTTTGTTGTATTACTATTCTCACTTTTTCTTCTGTTGGTGGTTCCTCATTTATATTCATTTGGGTATTGGCAGACAGCGCTGGGACTTCTATTCTTTCTTCTGTATTCATGGTTTCCTGAAAAATTTCTCTCCATCATTCAAATTGCTGTTGTGTACTCAAAATTTGTTTTTTTTATCTAAAATTGGCGGTTCCTTTCCTTGCGTTTTCTTTCCCGTTAGTTGGTTCATGTTTTTATACATACAATTTCTTGTTATTTCCGTGTTGTGTTGCTATTTGTGCGTTCCTTACTGGTTCCTCCAAGTACTTAGTTACATTTAGCCTTTTTTATGTTACTCTTCACGTCATTACTCTTTGCTGACTACTGTAGTTGTAATTGCTTTCTTTTATACTCATCCTTAGCTTCTGACTTTTAAGTCAAAAATTTTGTTTAAAAATGTTGGAGCTGCAAAATATCATTAATAAAGAAAAAATATTACTCACAGTACTTTTGGTATATGATTTACATAATACAGAAATAAATTAAAGTAAATTAAAAATTAATGTAAAAATATAGGTAAACATCAACTAATTTAAAATGAAAATTCAAATTTCTCTAAATCTTAAGATTGCAACATATGATCAATAACTAATAAATATTATTCAAAGCATACAGAGTGATTAAAAAAGGGATGCAGCTAGTTGCTTTTGAAATTTTATATAAAGTTCAGGACGCCTAAAAATTTACAAGTAAACAAATTTCAACTAGCTGTATCTCCTTTGAATCACTCTGTATATTTGATACCTTTTTACATAGTAATAAACGAAACTAAAGTAATATGAAAACAAGTTAAAAAATATATGCACGACCAAAATTTCGCCTTATGAATCCAAAACATAGGTATAAAGTTATATAAATCTAATCTGAATTAATTCGTAGAAATAAGATCGCTTCTAGTAGGTCTGGCTTCATTGAAGCTCTTAAATCCGATCTGACGAAAGGCAGAAAACAATCGCTGCACTGTAACCTGAGTTGGTGGCAATGCTGCGACGAACAGAGCGGGTATTGAAATATTGCACTTTTGACCTGAAAATTTGAAGTTCAGTCAAATTGTTCCACTTCCACAAGAGCGCGGTAAATTTCTGTTTTAAATTTATTTAAAGGCGATGGAGTTTCTATTTCACCGCGGCGACGCTTGGACTGCTCCTGTTCGTCTAAATATCTTTCAAAATCAAATTCTGCATCTTCAATAGTGGCTGAAGGATCTTCACCTTCAGCCACTATGGTGAAGTTCTGCTACATTCATGCTCGATGCACTTTGTCCTCCACTCGTAGACCTTTCATACGAATGGTCAACTCGCATAGAGCATCTTTTGCTTTATTTTGTTGCTCTTCGGTTAATAGCACTCTGACCAAAGGGTCAACCAAAACAGCATCCAATAGGATGTCATTGTCAAGCAACTGGGCCTCCCTTCACTCCATTTAAAGCTAAATTTCATTTGCTATTTGACCATCCACTTTTGAGAAGCGAAAAAGGAGGTTTTTCCACTCTTTGTTGAAAATGAACCTGAGGTCAAGTCTTCTGATTGTAACCTGTTTGTGACTAAGTACCTTTTCTCAGCGTCCCATTGTCACTAAGGATAGGTTTCAGTTCCAGCAAATGTTGAATCATTAAATATAAACTTCCCCATCGAGTAGCTTGATCTAAAATTACCCCCATACAAGTTGGGTGTTCTAGCAGCAACTGCGACATTTCGAACTCTTGCAACAAGATTACTCGCCCATTTTGCTTTTAAACCATCATGAATTGCCAGTTATGTATGGTAAGGTATGTATGGCCAATCGCATGTGATAAACTCTGAAGAGACTTGCAGCAGCATCCACAAACTCATCTAATGCATCATCGTCGTCTAAAACTTGATCTTTATTTTTTTTATTCGTAATCAGCCAACAGCCGTTAGGCCAATTATAGGCGTCGCTGTACATTTTATGGAGACTTCCAACCCCACTAACGACTGTCATTATGTTATTATGACATCCGGGACCAACTATTTCCGTGGCAGCGGTATTACGAGGCGCCGAGAGAAGCAGCCGCGAAACTCCCATACAAGTACTGACAAGAAAGAGCGTTGTTCAAGCTGCACCACCCGGGACCCTTCTAAACTTCTAAAACTGTTTTAACTTTTAAAATACATCTTGAAACATTTGAAACTTAGAAATAAGATGCACTATAAAAGTTAGAAATTATACGTAATACTAATAATACGTACTATGCTTGTTTTATTGTTACACATAAAACAGTTACTGGTAAGATATAGAAAAATCATCTACTACGCTGTGCAAGGGAAAAGTCGGCATTTGAAATAGTTTGGTAGGAATTTCAATTTACAAGCGTTGACCACACTGATTCTAGAACACACTCTGCGCAATTGTGGATCTATGAATTAACACATTATAGTGCAAGTGCATTTTCATAAACTAACATAAAGAAAAATAGATTTATAGTAACCCTAAGTCTGTCTTCAAATACTCAGTACTACAGTCGTTCAAATAGCTTGTGTTTTTATAAAAAAATTGTAAAGTGGGAGTCACAGTCGGGTAATTTATACGGACTCCGGCTCCACCCAAAAAGTTCCGACTCCCAGCGCTGCCGGCGCAGGAATTACTATAATTATGGAGGGGCCAACAAATTTTTGAGTCTTTTAACATAACTAAGCTTTATGTTCGACTGTTCCATAAACACTTTATTATAGTACTATTTAGCGTCCATAAAGTGCCACTTTAGTCCATAGAGTAAAGTAAAACGGCCGCATGTCAATGTCCAACAGTTATTATCAAAATAAATGTCATTTGATTCAAATCAGGAAAGAATATTGTACGTATTAACTGAAAAGTTTACAATTAATAAAAATAAATTCATCTTTAATAGCTCCCGGTAATAGGTAGTTATTCTTGACATTGAAAACGCAATTAACCTAGAAACACACTTCGAAACTATCAAATGTTTCAATAGCAATTTGAATTTTCTAATGTGTAATGCTACAAATGATATTGTAGATAAAACAAAATCTTTTGCACTGCATTCGAACATAAAGCTTTGCATGCAGCTTGTACATAATCCCACCTTATTTGAGTCGTCCTCTTTATCGCTACGCTACGCTGCCTCTGCATAAAATAGACTCTTTCAATAAAGTCCTACATTGTGTACTTGATACATAAATAACTATAGTTACAATTAAGCCAAAATGTTTTTCAGTCACGTATTGAATGGTCATAAAGATACACAAAATACCTTAAAAGTATACTTTATTGTTACTTTTTTTTTACTTCTTAAAATATAGTAATCATGATTTTTCATAGTAATCACGAGATTTTTGCGGAAATATCCGTATTTTTGTCTTTTCGTTCAGAAAAAGGGATATTTCAAGGTGATATATTGAAATGTTCTTTAGCCCGTTACACAACTCTGCTTGCAGAATCAATAATTTAAAGCACGTCAAATAAAGCACAGAGCTGGGGTAAGCAGGCAACTGCAAGAAGTCAAAGTAGAAATTTTAATTCATGATTGCATCGGACAAGCATTGCCGATATTAAATGAAATTACTTTAGAATGAGTGGCAATAAAGCAGAGCTCAAATCGTAAATTGGAGTCACTGAAATATCAATTAACGTAAACTAAGAGGTTGGTGCAAAGTAAAGCCAATCAAAATTCAACAAATCTATCACCAAAGGGATTTATTACATGTGGGTTAAATATTTTTGCATATCAGTTTAGTTGAATAAGTACAGTTCTATGAACTTTTTAAATAAAGGTATAAAGGACAGAATGTTCCAAATACAGTGCAAAAGAGCACAATAACAGATCTAAAGGCAAGTTACAACATGGATTGACGACATTCAAGATTTGGTGAAATTCACACCAGGATTTGGAAGTGGAAGAAAAGTAGACACTTAAGTGAACTGCAAGTAGGTAGAAATGAAGTGCACGAAATGAACCACTAGTCAGTGCATCAATTAAGTGAAAGGACAGTTAAATTGTGCAATGTGAGTGACATTAAAAAACAATAATTACAAGATTGAAAGGACAATTTTAATAAATAGGATTTTATTGTAAAAGTAATTAGTTTTAAGCATTTTAATTGTAACAGTACTTAATTTGAATCAGTTCAATTTTCGTTTTTTGTATTTCTGGTGTGTTTTTGTTTATAACGAACTGGGCATTAAACAATTGAAATAAATTATCTGCAAACCTGTTGAATTTGTGTCTCTATTAACCTATTTACAAGTAGAATAAAGCAAAAATAATTACACCATCGTGTTCTGTAAAATCGGGAGCATCCGTGAACGTATGGGCAACGTTTTTCCCAATAAAAAGTTATTGCACCACCAGCCAGCTTCCGAACGTGTACAGTGACCAGCTCAATTTTCCGAAGGGCGACTGCGAACAAACCAGGAGTCGAAATCCAGAGCTGACGACTGCGAGACATCGTGGGGAGCTGTAGCAACAAGCCCAGCATCACCGACTTCGCAAGCAGCGGTTCCTAAAGAAGATCCAGCTTGGAGCTCCGTTCCGGAGAAACGCTCGACCACCTAGAAATTTTAAGGTATTGTAAAAACTACATTGACAGCTTGAGGAGCCGGAAATTCACGTACCAGCGAGACGTTACCATTTCGAGTTAGCAGCAGGCATATCCTAGTCTCCAGACAAATTATTTACCCAATAAATAACCAAATTAGAATTGTGAGGTTAGTGGAGCGGATAACATCTGAATTCACCCAAGCCGCGTCCTTTTACGTCTTGAAACAAAGAACACTGAAAACAAAAGAGAGATTAGCCCGGGAAATGACCATAAATTGAATAAATACCTGATAGTTTGTTCATAGATTTGCGTTTGAATTCACTGTAATTACACAAAAACGAACCGAACATTAAATCTATTGGATTAAATTTGACAGCGCAGTAAGAGTTTGCGCATTGCTACTTCTAAATTTCACAGCCCAGTGGCGTAACACGGGAGTTTTTAATTATGAACATATGGGTGAACCCAACCAGATTAAGAGTCCATGCCTATCAAATTGAGCTAGCCATAATTTATTTTATTTGCAGATGTGTGCAATACTAAAAAGGGCAAAATACTGATTCAATGAACCCATTGATACGGTTATAATCATTTACTTTTAATCAGTAAAAATTTGATTTTAAAATAAAAATATGTGTGGGGTGTGTAGTTATTAATTAATTAAATTATCATCATTAACATACCTTTACAATGTCTGTTAGTTTATGATCATGACAATTTGTGAGTCTGTCAGTATGTCTGTGTCCTCTATACAACCCAGATTGTTTAATTGATCGGCCTTAAAATGTATATATTTGTTTTTAATATAGATTTGAAGATCCCAGTAATTTTTCGTTAAAAGTGGTACTTTACTCTTGTTTTTCTGTTTTCCCGGAAAATTTTATAATTGTTTGATAAAAATTAAATTTCATAAAATAAGATGATATATTGAGTAATTATATTCAACTTTTGTTTAAAAAGTTTATAAGAAATGCAGTTTTTGGAAATATCGCAAAATGAAAGTTTTACAAAAACTTTCTCCCAAACATATATTGAGTAATTATCTATAACTTTTGTCAAATCCGTTTTTTTTAAAATTTAGTATTTAGCCAGTTCAGCAAACAAATTACTATTCATAGCTTTGTTGATTAATACACAATTAACAAATTACACTAACAGACATAAGAACAGAAAAAATACAACTGATATCTAAGAGGCACGAACTGATCTAGATAATAATTAGGCACTACACATTATCTTCTACTGCTGAGTCATCGGATGTTAAGTATATGTCCTGCGGAAGTTTTCTTTTCAATCTAGTATGAATACTTTGTCTTCCTATTGAATAGTGTACGGCGTTTTGACATTGATTGATATTTATCAAAAACTTTTTCGTTACTTTTTTGATGTACTGCTGTATGGTAGGAACGGCGAGTTCGAAGTGGAGTTGTTGGTTTCTTACAAACCAAGGGGCGTTTACCACTATCCTTAGAAATTTCTTTTGAAAGGTTTGAACTTTCTTTAAACTGGTACGTGATGTGTTGCCCCAAACGCTATACGCATAAGTAATTACTGGTCCTAGCAGCGATTTGTATAATAACAGGGAGCATTCGATTCGAAGTGGCGATTTTCTGTTCAATAGTGGGTACAGCTGGACAAGTCTGGCATGGTACTGATTTAGTTTTTTGTTGATGTGATATCCCCAGCTATGTCGGGTGTCCATAAAAACTCCCAAGTACTTAACTGCTCCATCACGAGGGCTCCATTCAATTCTGCTGTTGTGAATTGTTATATTTGGGAATATCCGAATGCGTTTAAGGGTAAATATTTTCGCAATGCACTTCGTTGGTTTAATTGTTAGGCACCATTTTGAAAACCACTCACTGATTTCCTCAACTGCTGTTTGGGCCTGAAGGATGGCAGCTTCTTGATTACAGTCTTGGGAAATTATTGACGTGTCATCGGCAAACATCGCCATTCATGAATTTTCTGGTGTTGGGATGTCATGGACGAACAGATTGAACAAAATGGGTCCCAGTATGCTGCCTTGAGGGACTCCGGCGGTGATATTTTTTAAGGCTGAAGTTGTACCGTTTATTCTTACTGTAAAGGTTCTGTTAGTTAAAAATGATAGCAGAACTCTAATTAAGTAGTTTGGGAGTTGAAGTTGAATTAGTTTATATGCTAGACATTTAATCCACACCTTGTCGAGGCTGCTGTATATCCATAAACACAATAACGGTATATTTTTTATTTTCGAAGCCTTCTTCAATTAGTTCAGTTAATCGCAGGAGTTGGTGGGTTGTTGCATGATTCCGTCTGAAGCCAAACTGAAAGTTGGGCAAAATGCTCAGTTCAGTAGCTTTTTCGTTTAGACGAGCGTAAATTACCTTTTCTAGCAGCTTAGAGAGTGTTGGCAATAGGCTTATGGGACGATAACTCTCGGGGGTAGTTTTGTCCTTCCCAGACTTGTGAAACATCATGATTTGAGATATTTTCCATGTATTCGGAAAATACGATAAGCACAGGCACGCATTAAATATGGATGCAAGGAAAGCTAAGGATTTTGTAGTTAGCTTCTTTAGAACGATGTTTGGGATCAGGTCGTGACCGGGCGATTTTTTGAGCGGGAGATTATTTATGAATGTTTTAATTTCCCCTGGGGAAGTTGGGTGCAAATCGAAGGAATTGTGAGGTGTATGGGTGGTTACATAGTCTTCTACGGTGCGTATGAACTCCATATTGCGCTGTTCTTGAGTTGGTGTAAATACACATTCGAGATGGTCTGCAAGAAGGTTGCATTTTTCTACATCAGAACTGTATATATTGCCATTTGCTGATAGCGAAGGCATTACTGGGTGTTGTTTCAGAATTCTTCGTGTTGCGAGCCATAGCGTGGGGTCACGTGGCTCTAGTTGTTCTACGTATCGGCAATACGTTTGACAGCGGTACTTTTCTAATTCCCATCTCACTTTATGCGTTAATCGGTTAAGCAGGATCTTGGTTTGTGGGGATCGTGTTCTTTGCCATTCTCTACGGGTTTTGTTCTTTTCTTGAATGAGTTGTAGTATATATTTAGGAGGTTGTGCAGTATTATCAAGTCTCTTACTTCTAGCAGGTAATGTCGAAAGTTGGGTGCTGTCCTTAATTGCATAAGTACCTATATTCGCGTATTGCATCATCAACTGCTTCTGTTGTCTCTAATTTCGGTAGGCATTTAATATTGTTGTCTAGTACTTCTTGGAATTCATCCCAGTCTACTTTCCCATTTATCAGACGTGGTATTTTTTGTGCGTATTGCGGCTCACTAAAGAAGGATATTAAGATAGGTAAGTGATCGGAATCAAGTTCCGTTAAAATTGTTTGATTGGAGAGGTTTATCAAAGTATTTATGTAATGAAATATCTAATATATCAGGCAAATGGTCTTGGCGATAAGGGAAGTACGTGTACTCGGATGGCGGTGATATTTGAACTGCATGGGTTGCTGTTATTTGACTCCATCTGGATTGCTTGCCCTGCATCCCCATATGGTGTTCTTGCACTTAAGGTCTCCCAAGAGTATGGTTGCTTCATTACCACTGAATATTTCCGAGATATCTTCTTCCATGATTCTTCTGTTAGGCTGTTTGTAAGCACATATCAGTTTTATGTATTGATTATCGTCCAATTTCACCTTGTGGCACCGATGTGGCTTCCAGGTCCAGGCTCTTGAGATTCATATCTGGTAGGGGATATTGTACAATTTGGCGTTTTACGAATATCGTTACACCTCCGGAGGCAATAGTGCCCGTTCGATCTTTTCGGTAAATATTATAACCGGGAATTTTAAAACTATTGTTATCAATAAAGTGCGTCTCTGTAACACACGCTATGTCGATCTTGTGCCGTTCTAGGAAACTAATGAAAGTAGCTCTTTGAGTTTTCAGTCCATTACAATTCCAATTCAGGAGTGTTAAGTTTCTAAGGATTCTTGAGTAACTATGGTCCATTGAAGAGGTTGGGTAGGATATTTTGTATTACAAAGGATTTGATTTGTTCTAAGTGAGGAGTTATTAATTTGAGGATAAATTTAAGGATGTTGGTACATAAACTTCTGGTTATTTTTGCAATGAGGTTAGGTTTCATTTTGACTGCTTGACACCGTAATCTATAATATAATTTTCGTTAATGTGTGTTTGTCTGTGTGTCTGTGGCACAAAATAAAATCTCCGGCTTCACAGATGTTTATATTTGTTTAGGTTTTGTTTTTCTTATCTTAGCGCTCGGCTCGGAGCTTGACCTTTCGCGTATCCTATTTCACGTGCGCGTAGCGCGCAGTTTGCTTGTTATTTATAAATTGTAATTTTGGCTATTATAAACTGAAATTGTCCTTGGTGCAATGCCTACCTAATTAAAGTATGATCAAAAATTTATTTCATCTAGTATGGCTATGGAATAAGTCCTAATTTATGAATGTAACTACGTTTACACTTAATGTCAAACTTGACATTTGATTTTTAAATGACTTATAGTTGCATTCATACATTAGGAACTATTTCATAGACATAGTACTATTCGTAGATGAAAATACTTTTTGATCATATATAGTCAAAACCAAATTATAAAATCACATTTCAAGTTTATAATAGCCAAAGTTACACAATTTTAAATAATGAAATGTCAATTGTCAACCTTACCACAAAAATAATAACCAGATGTTCATGTAGGTACCAACACAATGCAGCCTAGTGACAATGCTTGTTGTCAATGATTTCCTTGGAATGTCGGCAGTTGCATTGCCATATGAACGAAAAATGGACTATATTGAATTCTCCGCTGTTAACCTAAAACTAAAGACGTGTTTTATTTCTGCCCCTCCTACAATAGAATAACGAATTTTAGCATCTCGTGTAGATTAATGTGATAACCCTAAGTACAATTTTTTAAAAACTTCATAGAATATATCAGGGAGGCAAATTACACTATTTGCCCCCTCGACATATTCTATTAGGGGGCAATCGCCCCCCCCCCCCTATTCCTGCGCCCCTGCCGACTCCAACTCTACAGGCCTGGTTAGAAATAAACCTCCATTAGCACTATGAAACATTCCACAATTGTACAATTATTGTTTCTTAGTTTCTTATCCTTCACGCAAATTGGTAGAAGAGACAGTATTTTTCTTTTCTTACCTTCCGCCTCATGTAAATGAAAAATGAATTTTTATAGAAATACGAGTCTTATGTATTACAGACGTATACATAGTTATAAATCCTTATAGGAAACTCCTATTAAATCTAGGTCATAGTAACGTGGAAGCTATAGCTGACACTCTAGTTATTAACCTCAGAATAGAACGTTTTCATATATTCTGCGTTTTATAGTTAATTTATTTTTTTAATTGAAATGAACATCAAGACATTGCAAATATCAGTATCTGCAAAACATTCAATTATAATGTACAAATTGCACTTCATTTTAAAATTAAACTTTCAAACAGCAACTATTACCATACTTGAGAATGATCTTAACATTTTATAAATATTTTAATCCCAAATAATTGATTTTTCGACTGTCCTATTGTATTTCTATAAGAAACTGAATTTTTGCACGATTATAAAATAAAATAACTTACTCAATGCTGAACTGTTTCAAACTCTTCATACTAATATTTTCATAAGGCCACACAACACAAAAATCTCACAAAGGTCTACTTTCAGGACTTAAAAAGATTGAAACACATTACATAAATATTCTAATTTTTATTAGAAATACAAAGTATAAAAAGGACGGACTTAATACCACATATAAAGATTCTGCTTAAGTAGATCTACGTAAAATATTCAAAAATGGTAAAACTTTAAGGCTACGATTTATCACGGCTTCCACAATGATATTTTTGATTATAACAGTGCTAAAAACTTGCTACGAGTCATTCAGATCTATGTACATACTAAAAGCTAAACTCAAAGGTCATGTTTACATAAACAAATCTCAACAGAAAGCTTAATATCTACACAACAAAAAATTGCTGCAATTGTACAATTAAAACAGTTAAAACTATCAGTTCTTCAAGTAACGTTGTCTGAGTACGGCTCTAATCTTCCCTAAACAGTACGATTATCTCATATTTCGCAACGCGAACGGAACGAGGAGAAACGACGCTACGATCAGCAATGGCGACACTGGCAGCTTGCTCGAGCTATTGCACCCATCCTTACTGTTACACGTACAGTATTCCATAAAGATATTGTACGTCCCCGTCCTCATCAAACAGAAGCGCTCGTCGCCTTCGATGCCCGGCTCTCCCAAAAAGGCACAACTTCGAAAGTACTTCCAGACGCCGTGAACTGAAAAATGGCAAGTCAATATCGACAGGGCGCTATGGAAACGGCTACCTTTCTGACGAATTTTCCTGCAGAGCGTGGCCTCCAGGCCGACGAGGAAGTCAGATCTGAAGTCGGGGCAGAATGTCATGGAAAACGTCCTGTTGTCGAAGGGGTCGGAGCACCGTGGATCGATATCCGACCTGCAGTCCCAGCACTTGATTGCGTTAGCTGAAAAGATGTTAAGAATTGGGTGTAACCTAACCTTAATTTGTGTGCAGGTGTGAAAAGATGGGGCAGCGCTTACCCCCTTGTATGATTACGAAGACTCCGGCTACACACGACGCGACGATTAATTTTACGTTTAATTCCATCTTTTACATTCGGTTAAGTTTAAAATTCAGTTTGTTTTGATCACTACACCCAAACCGTAATGATGACGCAGCGTCACGTGACGTAACTTACTCACCTTTGGCGTGTCGGCTACCGTAACTGCGAGTACTTCCGAAGTGGGTGTGCCCAAAGATATTTAAACTTCGTAACTTTGTGCGACTACGATTACTAAATGTTATTGCTTGTAAAGATAACAAAGCTTGATCTTAAAGTACTAAACAAGCACTGTTTTGAGTGCTGCCTCAAAAAATATATAAAAATATCTTAGTAGGCCATGAAACAACCGCAGCTATGACTGACGGCTTTATACTTTTTGAATATTTTTGAAATGCTTAGCTTTGAGGCTTTTTTAGCAACGATTTTTATCGACGTCACTGCTATTTTTATATGGTAATAATAACATTTAAAATTAAATTAAATTATAAAGCAGACAACTCAAAACAAAAGAATTGAAGGCGAAATGGAAAAGACTATAGAACGTATGGAAATTAACTAGAAAAGATTAAAAAAATACAGATTGTTGTAGAAGAAAGATTATAAAGGGACAATGCGATAGTAATAATTTGCAGATAAAAAATTTGTAATATTGAAAGAAATAAAAATTCAACAAAAAGTTTGAAGAATACCAAAGGAATCAACATCTTAGGAAACGATAGTTAAAAAATAGGGTATAAAAAATTACTACAGAGGATTTTAAACGGAACGGTAACGTTGTAGGAGTAACGAAGGACAGTCCATGGAGAAATGCCAAAAAACTACAAATAAATTAAGTATAGCAAATATAAAAACACCTCTATCCCCGACACCAGGGCCGTAACTAGGCCAACTTTTATTGTAGGCAGGCCAACATTTTTACGCCCCTCAGTACACTAACGATATATGACAAAAAATACTCAAGTTACTGTATCACTTCTAAATTAATTTTCTCGATGTATGATGTAATTTGTAATGTATTTAAAACAGACAGGTATTCAAAAATAAATGCAACATTTTTAATTCAAAATTTTTAAAAATACACAACTAAAAAATAACCAAATTTCACCCCCATGAAATAAGAACAGAAAACAAGATTATACCACACAATTCTAATAAAACAATCTCTAAAAGGTTTTACTAAGAACTTCCCTCGCAAGTGGACGTCATAACACTAAACAATTTTAAAAAGTAAATGAAACTAGGAGTACATATATCTTAACTTTCTTAATAATAATGAAAAAATAAAGGAAAACACTTGTTAATGCAAATTATATCAATTTTAAAATAAAATAAAGCATTACCGGTGGTGGGATTCGAACTACAGCGCTTGCGAATGCGATTTCGGTTCTACCCGCCTGTCCCATTGGACCATCCAGGATCTCTAGGATCTGTGCGATGCGCGGTTATATTAAACTGAAGGCATTTATTCTGCCCCTTTTTGACTCTTTACATTTACCCTCTAACTGTTGGGTCACATTTTCGTCAAGTGTAAATCCTGAGCTATGTGCAAATGATTGCTTCTATCTATTTTTAAGTTAAAACAAAAATAAACAAATTATTTTTTAAGTGTTCGCCCTATGTGGGGTCCAAAATATTTCCTTTTTCTTTAAGGATAAAAACCTAAGCTATGTGCAAAATATTACTTTCATTTAAGTAATAGTTCCCGAATTAAAGCAGAAATAGAGAAAAATTTATTTTTTAAGGTACTCACTCTGTATATTGTTATGATACATGAGGCAGTGTAATTAATTTCAATAAAGAAATATTTGAAACAAATAAGCTTGGAAGAATGATATAATTAAATCTTGATGGGTGTTAAATTTCAAACATTATTAATAAATTTAATTGAGACAATGAGAGAAGAGATTTTGATATTGATTGAATATGTTAATTTAATAGTTACAGAAAATTTTAATAAAATACAAGCCAAGGTAACGATTGACAAATGTGTTATAATGATAATGTGAATTGATAAATTGTAAATAATGGATAATTTAAAATATGTAAGGGTGCAGTAAGAATAGTATCCAACAAGAACAAGTTTTTGTTTAAGGGTAGTTACATAAATAAACTCAAAGAAAAATGTATAAGATATTTTAAAATATGATTTTTATTAAATAAAAATGGAAATTTGTGCAGAATTTGTATAGTTGTATGGTTGATATACAAATGAGGGTGTTATTAAGAAATTTACGAGGTATTAAGGATGAAGACTAAATATTAATATTAAAAAATACTCACAATCGATGAAGAGATTGTTAAGTGCTGCGAATTACATTTAAAGGGAACTAAAGAACGACAAAATTGGATGGAATTGGATTTATTGACTGGCATGTCGCATAATTACATGTTTATGTTTGACATTGATGGTTGCATCGAAATAAGGTGATTCAGCTGGAGCGGGATTTGTGGTAGTACTACCAGAGTTGGACAACATCGGAGCAGATTGCAGAGTGCTGAAGGATATCTAAAGAAGAAACAAGATAAGAGCTGTTGCAGTTAGAAACTTGAAACTTACCAGGTTTTGTTGAAGTTGAAGCTGCCGTTTGACAGAGAGATTGCAGCCGGCATCAGCAGAGGTAGGTATTGGATTTGGTTGATAGGTGTCAGGCGAGGACGACGTTGGGATCCTTTAGGAAGTAGGAGGCACTGGTGTAAGTAATTGTGCGAGTGAAGCTGAATAAGTGACAAGGTTTGTTATAAATTAATATTAAAACATTTTAAATAAATATCAATCAGTGAAATACAATAATACAAGGCAATATTTGAATTGAATGAATTGATTAATGTAAAAACACAATTGTCGATACCTGGTTTATTGAGATCTGGAAGTCGGTTTGACAACTAAACATCATTAACTGTAATATTGACATTCAATTAATAGATAGAGATCTTGATTTGGCGAACCACCTGAGATAAGAGAACTTGATTTATTTTAAAGAATTATTATTGAATTTGAAAGGGCATCACATTAATAAAAGTATAGCTTTATATAGCCACATCATAATAATATATTTTACCGAAATGTTCTGGGTTTCATGACAGAAAGGCATATAATCTGCATGCAGAATATCATCTTCCTCCGACAATTCGTTTTTGAGTTATACAGGCAACAGACAGACAGGCAGGAAGAGAGAGAAATTGAGAAAACCTGTTTTTCGTTATCTAAGGACCCTGAAACGTGAAAATCAGAAGAAATATTCAAAGGTGATTTTTTTCGCGATTATAATATATACTTCCTTCCTCTTTTAGAAGAGGGAAGTAAAAAGTACATATTATTATGTAGTCAGTCGAACATTTTACAGATCGCTATATATAAACATGTGGTGTACCTGCGTCTCTATATCACCATTTCATCGGCACCGATCGGGCGCATTCGCCCAAAATCGGAACGTCACTGCCTTATTTATAATGCAACGGTAAGCATATGTATTTATCAGCAAACGCGAGTTCGAATCCAACTGGCTGCAATGTTTTTTTAGTTTTCAAAATTCATATAATTCGCATTATTAAACGTGTCAGTGTTATTAACAGCGTTAAGCTACTTTTACTTAATTTGTAGATAATTTTGAAGACTCTTCAACCATAATTCGATTTAGCAAAAGTTGTTTTTTTTTGCAGCGGGCTTTCTGTATTAAAGACCTTGATAACGTTTTTTTGGTAACTTTATGTGCAACTCAATTTTAAAAATGCAAAAGTTATCTTAATTATAATAAGACCAGTTATATGGTGCGCTCAAAAGCTAGTAATGACATGTCCGTATGTTATAATATAATAATACAATATGAACAAATAATTACATATTATTATGCGTAGTACTATATGAACGTAGAATAAGGTTCTCTACTCGCAGCTACAGTGTCCTGTAGTAATCAATATATTTGCAACGTGATTCTTTTTCTGTCGGCACCTACTATGAGTATAGCAAAAAATGCTATAGTAGTGGAACAAGTAAACTCTCGAAATCGGTCTGTGGTGTTGTGCTGATTGTTGCAATGGGCGACTGTACCAGCGATGAACGCGAAGCAGTGAACGTATGTGCAATCAGTGAAGCTATTCCAACAGTTGTTTAAAATTTAAGTTAGTTTGTCACAACTGCTGTGTTACAGTCAGTTTTAACAATGCAAAAAAATAGTTAGAATAAGGCCACCAATGTGGTGGGCTAAAAAGCTAATAATTTTAATGATTTGATTGAGATAGCTGAAAATTATAAAACAAATGCCGTTACAATCTGATAGACATATAACATTCCCTTTGCAAATTGCACAAGGCAATGTAATGTATCGACCAGTTGGGCGCAAATCTTATTACTATTTTAATATTACAAATGCATTTTATTTGATTTCTTTTATTAGTACAAAAGATTTTTTTCAGTGCCATTTTGGCGCCCCTTGCTGCTTGCGCCTGTAGGCGGGGCCTACTTGGCCTATACCTAGTTACGACACTATTCAAGATATATGTAGATCAATCTATGAAGCAATGAAATGGGAAAGTAAGAAACATAGGAATACATTGGATGACGATACCAGGCTGTGCAATGTGCACATCACAATTCACAGCTGAGGATCAGGTAGTGATAGCCCAAGATAAGGGAGATGTGCAGTATATGTACAGATTGGTAGTGGATAATGTGAACATACAAAATCAAATAAGCTAGAATACAGTTTATGAACTTAGTATGAGTTAGACAGAAATAGACATATGTGACTTAAAATTTAGTATCCTGGAATTTAGTGTTTTCTAAAACAAAACACCTTGATCATATATGTCCTTCTCTTTCTAACACATACAAATCCCGTAAACTGTATTCTAGCTCATTTGATTGCCTATGTTTTGACCAATCTCAAACGGTAAACAGGTCACCGATTAACTCGGTAGAATGGATCGAGTTCAATTTGTAACGACTACTAATTTATGCAACTTGATTTTACATTCAAGATCAACTTCTGATTATTTTACGTTATTGTTTAATACCTGTGGATAGCTCTAGCCGAGGGTCCATTAACAACTGAAGTAAGAGATAAGCTTGAGTCAAGAACATATATTTATTTTCTTTAACTATTGTAGGTACAGAACCAAGTAAAAATGTTTCCTAAAATTATTTACACAAGAAAGAAAATAAAACAAATAATGATGATAACTCCAAATTATAAATTATTCTGATATCTTGGGTGGCCCTGTTGGAGCTGCACTGGCTGACTAGAAATATTGGCGATCCGTCCCTGGTCCTGTGATTCGGGTAGCTGTAATCAGAACAATATTAAATAATTCAAAAAACTGCGTCGTCCCCGAGTCGTTACAGATTTTAGACTTGATTAGACAAAGGCCGAAATGACTCTAAGTTAATTAACAGCGGCTCCAGACTGAACAAACGCGAACGCTCCGCCGCGTTAGCGAAATGAATTTAATTTCAGACCCAGAGAATGACCTTCTGGAACCAGCGCTCATCCCCCGCTGGCCGGCGGAATTGGAGCGTCGGGGTCCGCTTGCTTTACAGTTCAAATACTATACCAGCTCGCACTTTGCGAATTACTGAACTAAATTTTAGGTCAAGCAGTTTGACCTCTCCGTTAGGAGCTGGGAATCGAATTTGTTTCTGGACGCTGAAGATTCTTTTTTTATATTTCTTCGAGACGGTGGACCTGGCGAATCTAGAGTGGGATTTAAAACATACTAGTTAAATGCGAGCCGAAGAGTAGGGATACGTAGATTGGATGACGCGGCGAAGCTTGCGCAACTCGTGGGCTTTGCACCTGCCCGACATTGTCTTATCAACAGGATCTTTTCGGAATTCTCCCAGTTTTGACTATCTTCCGCGTTGCACCAGATACTTACCTGACACGAATTTTTGTGGCCAGATTGCTATTGATACAATTTGTACAGGAGCTATCATCAGAAACTTACCTTACTAGGTGAAGAAATTAATTAAAGAGTGCCAAGTGGTTCTATTTAGAACGCCCAGTGTTGGTTTCATGAGAGGACAAACCACTAAATGACTCAAACGAAGCTAAAATTCAAATCAAACCCAGTAGAGTAACGAATACCATATAATAATAGACAAAAATATGACGCTACCAACAGCAAATACTAAGCAAGACTCAGCCCCAAACTAACATTTCCCAATGACTCTAATCAGCATCAAATCATACCAAACAAACGTTCAGGCTATATACAGATTTCGTAGGGCCGACTAGCAACAGGGGGGATTATTTTATAAATAGCAAAGGGTGTTTAAAGAATTGATCACCATTGCTACATTTAATATCAAAACACTGAAAACTAATGAAAGACTAGTAGAACTAGAGCAAGAAGTTAAAGATACCAAATGGGATATAATAGGTCTTAGCGAGATCGGACGAACAGACGAGAAATGCACCAAACTAAAAAATGGGAATATTCTGTATCACAATTGTTATGATTTATTATTATTGTGTCTTTTTATTTATTTAAAATCAAATAAATCAGTTTAATAGTCTTAAAAGGGTCGGGTCTCTACATCCTAGGAAGTATTATTTTGATTTGTATAAATTATAGGAAATACATTTGCTATTAACTTGATTATCAGGGTATTATTTTTAATATTTTAATTGTAAACGCTTTGTGTAATGGTGATTTAACTAATGGGATCGCTCCAATGCAATATACTATTTAACTAAAAGGAAATTAATTTAGATATTGCGATCCAACCTCACAATCCGCAAAACAAGTTCGTTCTTAAACGACAATTATCTGTGATTACGTAATTTAAGCATTGCCTATGTGATAACAATTGCCGGAAGTGCTCAAGAAACCGACGCTACCAAAAAATGTACTAAATTTAATCTTTCAGAGTGAAGTTTTCTGACCTTTCTGCTGCTTTTGGAATGAAAACTAGATCATAGCTTGAGCCCCAGCAAGTCCCACGATGTCTGGGAACCACCTCCTTCGTTGGCCTGCCAATACAAGCCACTGAACTTCCTGCAGCTGGACCGCTGAATAAACTACTTCCACCTCACGCCGGTGCCTACATCTTGTGCTCCACTGCTTTCTATGAAGGTCACTGCAGACTTCCAGCTTTCAGGAGTTCCAACTACACTGCTCGAAGCTTGTACACAATCTCGGAAAAACCACCCAACATTCGATGCACAAAACAAACACTTTTATAACTTCTACAGAGGTGCAACTAATTACTGCAACCTACTACAGCTTTTCCAAAGATTATGGAATTAATTTTCAAACACACTGCACTGGGAAAAGGGTATTCATTCACGTATTAGTAATTATTTATTGGGGAAGCTAATTTAACACCATTTCACAGCTTGCTTACTTTCCCCAATTGTTTGTGTTCGATCTTATATTGTTTTACATTATTTCCAAGCTTACTCTGATTATATTTTGTTCAAATCAAGGCTAACACTATTTTTAATACTGTTTTACAAATTATCAAGACCAATAGGATATTTTATACAATTTGCAAAAATTAAACTAGCGCATTTTTGAAACATTTATAAAATAATATTTGATATGCTTAAAATATTATTAAGTGCTAGTATAATCATATTGGCTTAAAATGTATTCATATGAATATATAGCATTACAAAAATTAATAACAACATTGTAGCAGTTGGCTTCTTAATTTATAAAAGAATAAAAAATAACGTGATAGAAATGTGCACCATATCTGCTAGAGTAACTTACCTAACACTGCAACTCTTCACAAGATATAAAATGAAAATAAAATGAAGAGTTAGATGGAACATTTGGAATAAATACTAAAATGGAGAAGGTACACACATTAGTAAGTTTCGTGGACAGTAGGAAGTGATACATTATAAACACATCGATTTCCCTCAGGGAGCGACTGATAAGAGCGAAAGTAATATTTGTAACTAAAAAGTATGGAACAACGTTGGTCAAAAGCAGTAGCAATCAATCAATCAAATATATTTATTTCAAAAAAAAAAACAATATAAATTGTATTGGAAATTAGAAGTACATATTATAAAACAAAACAAATACAATTTTTACATGTACAATTAAAACAATTTTAAAACGATGTTTGAAAAAAATCATCTAAATGCAAGAAAATAGGTCGACAAGTTCTTACAGAATAAGAAGAGGAATATCAACCAGAGCTAAGAAAACATATTCTACAGCAACATAAACAAACAGGATTCATTAGATACCATAAATAGAAAAATGACAAGGGCAATTTTACAAGCAGTAGCAAAAACAGCAAAACCTGATAAAATTAAAAATACAAAAATAGGTGACAAAACCGAAACTCTGATAAAAAGAATAAGTGATTTAGTACCTAAGTAGCGGAAAAGGGAATACCATAGAATATGTGGAAACGAAAAACTGAGTATGAAAACATATTAAACAAGATATCACAAAATGTCAACGGCACTAGATAGAGGAAAATGAAAGGAAATGGAGGAAGCGTTTGAAGCGGTTTTGCTCAAAAGCTTCTTTAAGCTCTTCTTCAAAAATAGGGTTCAAACGTTCTTCGTCAGGACTCGATTTAAGACAGTGATAACCACTCGTTAGGGTCAAGTAGCTTGTAAGTGACCGTAATTTTTCTTATCGGAAGACGTCGTATTCAAATCGCTGTGATCGGATAAACCGGAAATTCCATCGTGCCCAAGGTTTGTTAGGTAAAAAGCGTTTGCCTAGCTTTCGTTGTATTACACGCATCCCCGTTCTCATCTTGAAGATTTGCTACCACTTGCCTGATTGGAAATTATCCCCTTGATCGTTGAAGCGTATCTTTAAATTACTACCAATTTCTCCTGAAATTATATGCAAGCTACAAGAGGTTTCTCAGCTGCTGGCAACCGTATAACCGGAAATCGATGGTGCCCAAAGGATCACCAATCGGAGCAGCCGCCAGAACTTTAGACACTTACTGTGTTTGTTGCTACAGTTAAAAATATTTGCGATCAGTTAAATAGATAGCAAATGCTGAATAACGCCGTACTTTATTCACAGACTTTGGCTGCAAGTTTAGTTAAGGTACATATAGGTAAATGATTTAACAAAAGTTAATAGCTACTTCTTTTAGCGGTTATGTGTACCATCTATGACGTCATATAGAAATAGGGACATTTATTTGACCATTTAATTTGTTTCTTATATAGTCAATAGTCAATAGAGACAGGTTGAACTAACCGTTGCCTTTTATTGTAGTTGCGGCATTCCATTTGTGTTTATTTTGTGAAGGATTTTACCGGCCTGCAAGAGAAAATCAGAAAGGTAGGTCCGTAGAGATGCCAAGCTGGACCATCATGCGCCGCTGTGAATGAGCAAAAAGACTGTTTCCCCATTTCAGGCTTCAAAGGAATAGTTCCTAGAGAGAATTTTAAAGTCCGTGGCGCCCTTTTTGACATTATTAATTAATTTATGTGCCCAAGTGAATTCGAACCATGAGAAAATCGAAAATTGTTTAGTTCCGATACGAAAGTTAGACTTTTCTAAAATTCTTTTTACCAAGACAACGCCTACATAACAACATACAGTATGATCAAAAATAATTTTCATATAGTATGGCCATTGAATAGTTCGTAATTTATCAATGCAACTACAGAAGTCACTTAAAAATCAAATGTCAAGTTTGACATTTAGATATGCTATTATATAATCAATATTACAGACGTTAGCGCTCATATGAGCTGATATCATAGTATGTGTTTATAATTATCTTTATTGAGGTAGGCGTTCTTTATTTTCAATTTATACTGATTGTGGATGTTGAAGGTTTTCCGTCATTGTTATTTACAAGGTCTGCTCTATTATTGTACGCTTTCCTTTTTCAGCGATACTTTGATTTTCTTGTTGAAATGATTTTATGACGGTTAAATAGCGTTTCTACTATTTCTCCATGTACGCTTTTAGAAATGCTTCTACCCAGTTTGTTTCATTAATTCGTTGATTATTTTAAATTTATGATTCAACACTGTCGTTGGTCTGTCTCTTGTCTTTATGCTTCTATTATTGCTTTCCACATTTTTCTGACAAACTTCTGATTTTCTAACCTGTTCACATGTTACCAAGATTGATTCTCTTTTGTTCTTCGTTCTGTTACCACGTCTAGTAACATCGATTCTGATTCAATCTGATTTTACTTCTTCTTTTAGCATCAAAATCCCTCCCTATATCTCTATATTCGTCTTTTTTTTGATATTCCCATTTTGTTTATAAAACTATTAAGTACGCACAACTTTGCTTAGTCTCTTAGTCATTTTGTTAGTTTATCCTTCCATAACTCCACTGACTCCGATTGTTGATTTTAAATGCTTGCAACACTAATACAGGATTTATTTTGCAATATCCCAATATGTTTTGCTTAATAGTTCTTTTTTTCTCTTAATTCTCCGGTCCGTTTAGGTTGGCATGCTCAACTTTGGTATTCAATTTCTTT
The DNA here is from genome assembly GCA_940337035.1 of Agriotes lineatus. Lineage (NCBI taxonomy): Eukaryota > Metazoa > Arthropoda > Insecta > Coleoptera > Elateridae > Agriotes > Agriotes lineatus. Next base: position 78,395 of record CALNHX010003735.1, on the reverse strand, counting down.
CTTTCTAGTGCCTTTGTTATCCATTTCTTGACATTCAGTTTTCTGAGATCGTACGCTTTGTCACCCCAACTCCGCCTGGACCTGCTTCGTCTTCAACTTTCTCCCACTTCTCTAGATTAATATGTATTCTTCCTTCTCACATTGGCATCACGTGGACTAAGTGTCTTACTCTTTAACTTATTACAATACTGGTTATGCTGAGCTCGTTATATATTAGTTAAAGTACTCAATTTCTTCAAATACAGGGTGGCCAGAAAATGGAGGATAAGCTTCAGGTAGATCGATTCTTTAATTAATTCTGCATCAAAAATCTTAATACCGAAATGTTAGATTGGTCTTCATGGGCCCTCGCGAGCGGTAGATAAAAAACTTGTTTTTTTTCAGGTAAAGTAGCATGAAGCGCCACAATGAAGTTAAAGAGATTATTTCTATCTAAATTGAATATGGCTGTTATAGCTGTTAAAAGCTTGTAAGATCTCTTCCACGCCATCTGATGGCATGGATAAAATAAGGTCATCGACATACTTCTTAATTAAAGGTATTTGAGGAGACAATTTAGAGATAAAATAATCCAACAAAGAATCCATAACTAACTGAGCAATTATTGGACTTAAGCTGCTGACTATCGGACATCCAAAAACTTGTGCATAAAAAGATTATTAAATATGGAGAAAACCTGAATCAAAAATCAAATGTATAATGTTAATAAACCTGGTTAAGGGCAAGCTAAGTCTTTCAATCTTGTGCCAAATGTTATGGATATTTTCTCTTACTAGTTCTTTAGGAATCCTAGAAAACAGTGATGCTACGTCAAGGACTAACGATGACATATCTTTCTAGAAGTTTGTAACCATTCATTGAAAAGAATCTTTTACAAGATACTTATTAAATTCTAACGATTTCATTGCCGATATAATTAAAATATTGTTTATTAAGCCTTCAGCTGTTCTTTCGACATTTCATTTCGTTCCAAACTTTGCGCTTTTCTCTTATTTTGTTTTTATATATAAAAAAACACATCTGGAGCCTGTAATTTGAATTCTGATCACAACTTGTTAGAAACCACTAACCACACACATATTTAATAATCACTAAATACGTATTTCGACAGCTACGCTGTCATTTTCAATAGTCTTGGAGAGAAACTAAACGCGACAAAGTCGGCCGAAGATACGCTCTTTGCCAAATCACTCTTGAAAGTCAGCATCCCGCTCATACTAAAGCTATTTATACTGTCTGAAACGGAAGGCGTGCTCTAAGCGACCAATCAGGTGTCAATTTCAATAGAGCGTAAAGATCAGAGTGGGGAATGGGTCCCCCATCTTTGTTCGAAAGTTTATTATCTTGATTCTTAAAAATTACTAAACTTTAAAAAAAGTTTAGTTGTTTTGTTGAGGTTAACGCCTTTAGAATGTTTAGGTCAGTTTCTGTAATACTAAGACCCGTTTCGTAAACATGTTGGATAACACTAGATTTTCCGAATCTGCTGAGTGTAAAATGAGATATATGCTTTATAAACTTAGTACCAAAATTACAAAGTGTTTGCTCAATATATTTCACAATGGGAATATTTAATTTCGTAAATTGCTGTGTTAAGTTTGTCTTTTGGATTCCTCAATAAATTTCGAATATTGTTGTTTGAACTATAAACAACTTTATAGCCCGAATCTTGACAAATTTTCTCTAGGGCCTTTATAGCCGGATGAAACGGAATTTTGATATACTTTTTGTTGGGTTTTTGACTTTTAAGACTGATCAGAGTTGTGTAATTTTGAACGTGCAATTACCTATATTTGTTTAAAAGAAAGGTTAGCAGTCTATGCACTAAGAAATTCAGAGCAGCCATTTTGTGTTGAAAACTGTAAATAAATCTTTTTACATTGGTTTCTTTTCTATAAACATCGAATTTCAACTTATTTTTATCTCTTATTACTAAGGTATCCAGAAATGGTAGTTATCCTTCGTTTTCTACTTCATATGTAAATTTTATACTAGGGAATTTAGAATTTAACTTAAATTATCAGTACTACATTTAGATAAGTTAAAAATAACAACGATTTCGTCCATATACTTGTACCAATTCCTTGGGAAATAATCTGCATTATTCTTAAGTTCAATTTCGAATTTTGACATAAAAGGTTGGCAACAAAAGGAGAAAGGTGGTTTTCCATTGCTGCTCCTTCATGCTGTACATAGAAGTTTCCATCTATTTAAAAGCAATCGTGGGACATGCAATGGGTAGTTAATCTAACAAACTCGTCAATTTTATTTCAATCCAAATTATTATCCGTAACTAATGCCCGCAGATATATTATGGTTTGTTTGGCTTATACGCTTGGAAACAAAGAACACACATCAAATGAATCTAGAATCTCGCTTTCACCAAGTTCCAAATCTTTAATTTTATTTATACATATAACTCCAAGGAGTTTTCAACCGAATTATTTTGAGGTTTTGGAAAGTTTCTAAGTTCATTTGTTAATAATTTAGGTAAGAGGTGAGTCGGAGAGTTAATACTAGAAACAATAGGTCTCACCGTTTTGCCTGATTTATGTATCTTAGGTAAACAATACATTTTTGGCATTCCTGGATTAGAAAGAGTCAGCTTATATCTAAAGCTGGAGTAATAAGTGTGGGACTGGATTTTAACACACTCTGTGTTTTAACAATCATGCTCCTTAGGGGAGTGTTTTTCAATTCTTTGTAGGGTCCATTGTCGTCCTTTGTCATGTTTAGTTTTTCTCCAAGGTTATTGAAAATGACAGCTTAGCTGTCGAAATACGTATTTAGCGATTGTTAAATATTTGCCTGATTAAGAATTTTTACGAATTGTGATTGTTTTCATATAATAGTTCACGTATGGCGTGAGAAAGTTCTTTATATTCTTGGATGCAAATATCGTAAAGAACTAAAAATATATGTATCTTTTTTTAGCAAACATGTCAATATTAGATGGAAAAAATATTATAAGGTAGAGATTTTGAAAAATGGAGTGTTGTTTAATTATACGTTAAAATGGTATACATCTACAAAACCTGTTGCAAATAAGTTACTACCAGAAAAAATGTAGTGGCTTCGCTTTCCCACATCCTATATTTGGGAGTGAGTCACGTGATTGGCAAGCGTGTTGCCTATGCGTAAGGGGCGCTCACTTGACGCAGATGAAACAATATTCAAACTTTGTGGCATAAACTTTGGCAGGTGCTTAGACTCCAAGACGGGTGTTTATGAAAAAGAATTGATACGGTTAGAGTAGCTATTTATTCGTTAATATGAGAAGGTAAACAACTGGCCAAATTTAGACGTTTTTGTGTTATTTTGAGGTTGTGTTTAAAATAAAGTGTACCTATTCTTCTTTATAAAAAATCTTCTAAAACCTAAATATAGCTAGAAGCAACCAATATATCAGATTGTTTTAAGTTTATCAGATTGGCATTCGACTAAACTAACCTGTAAATTTCCAGCTTTCCATTTAGCGTTCCAAATTTGAATATCATCCCGTGCATTCTCTTCTAGCGAGTATTAAAGTAACAGTTTGTGTTTGAGTTTAAATAAATTTAATGTCAGGAGTTAAACTAAATGTCTATATGGAAAAGAACCCAACATAAATTCGCCAATATACGTATTCAGCTGTTGAACAAGGCTCGCTAGTTCAAGACTGCTTGCATGCAGTCATTGTTCGTTTATACATAGCTTGAACAGGTAGCATAAATGAAATACAAAAATCTTAAATGCAGTTCAGCATTTGTCGGTATCCAGCAATGTACTGATGGCTGTTTATTTCAAAACAATACAATAGTTTGAGAAGTAACTTTCACAGTTGTCCTATTTTTCGTGTAGATGGCGATAGTAAAATATGATGACTAAATTTTGTGTTGTGCTTGTGAGATCACCTTTGTCATTTTTCTCAAACTTTATGTGTCGGTTGCAGAGTTTATTATCTTCGTGTTATAGCACAACTGGCTGACTAAAGCATGGGCCTCGAAAAAACTGTTTTTAAACACATCTAATTTATTATTGGAAATTGAAGCTGTGGCGAGGATATCAATTTTAATTATGTTTTTCTATTGCTTAACTGGTTTATTGAATATAAGCAACAACAGCGGTACCACTAATAAGTTGTCTACTTAGCATTTAAAAACCAGTCCACGTGTTTGAGTCGGCACATATTTGTATTGTTGAGTACAAATTTGCTGAATACCACAACTAGAAAATGCCGAACTCCTATTCACGTGTACATTTACTAAATTTGAAAAACTGGATGCGTATGCAACGAACAAAAGTAGGGCACTAGTAGTACTATACTGCTTAGACGTGCGAGATTGCTAAGTGAAAGTGATCAGATTAGTTTGTTTTCCTTCTCGTATTATTTCGCTTATAAGTCTGTTCTACCTATAAATTGCGAGCCTTTTACTAGTGAAATTTATTTTCAGGTCGCTTTCACAATAATATAATAAACGCCTGTTAAATTCTAATCTACATCTGTCAGTTAAAAAAAGATGTGCAGGGAAAAGGGGGGGGGGGGGGCAGGAACGTAAGATACTTTCGTTTATTGATTTTAATTTTTATTAATTGAGTAGAAGATTCTATAAAATGTTTCCATGATTATACACAATGTCTGTATGATATTTTCAAAGAGATTTTAAACTGGAAGCCTATACTACCATTCGTAAACATTTCTTTAGTAAAAATAAAATATCAACCAATACTATCCATCGATACTTTCTGAATATACAACGTTCCTCTACCTCCTCCGAACGATCTTCAGATTTGTAAAAAACTGATGTTTACAGATTCTAGGCTGAAAACTTTTGAAAAAAAGACATAAAATATACCTTGCTTACTCATTTAGTTCATAGCAAAAATTAATTTCATGGCAATATAAAGTCTAAGGAATTCAGTATACAGTGTGGTTTAAAGTTGCAGCATAGTGTATTTAGAAACTGAAATTGGATCAAGAGTAAAATACATTAATTTTTAATACAAGGAGAAATTGTCTAAGAAAAAGTTGTGAAAATAGCTATTTGTGTATCAAGTTGCAAAATGAAAGGGTTTTTTACACTAGACGTGAAGTTTCCCCTACGAGCGTGAGAAAGTTGGTTAACACGTTTTGTGTGAAAAATACTAATTCTTAAATTAGCAACGCGTTGCATACAAGATTTTCTATAATTTTGAGTCATATTAGTTTCTATAGTAAATAAATTGACTTAAATCTGCAAAGTTTTTCTAAATTTTCATTATGAAGTCTCATATTGCAACTAAATTATTGCGAATATATATGCATCATTTTGACGGTAAAAACGACAACAAAAGGCATTGTATTAGGGCAAAATTACAGAAATAATATTTTTAAATCAATTAAAATTATTAATTTAATTTCTACGGGAGATATTGAAAAATGCGGCAAAATATTTTTGAAATAGATCAATGTGATGTTCCAATAAAAGCAAACTACTTTACTGGTTTTATTTTTTTGCACTACTTTGTAGTAACAGAACTGGGACGAATTCTCCCTAAATGAATTCAATTCACGGTGCCGAATCACCAAAAATATTCGAATCACGGGTACCAGGTTCGTTAAAATTTGAATAACAGGATTCCAATTGTTTTTTCGGATCATGAATCCGAATCCCCAATTTAACTTTAAAATTATTGTTACAATATACACTTACAGTTATTATTTTCATTAGAGCTAGAGTCCACAATAGACAAATTTAAAAAGTAAAAAAAATTGCAATAATAATCAGATGTTACGGTCAGTTTGACGTTTGTAACTGTTTTTGGCTTTATTTGCTAACGTTAGCCCTAACGATCTAACTCGCCTTAGTTGTCTCTAAAAGCTACCTAAATACTAGGTAAAGATATTGGGGACTTTTCTGTCACTATTAACGTCTAAGTTGCAGTTATACATTTGGATTGGGATTTCTCGCATTCTCCCCTTCGCGAGTAATGTGATGTCTGCTAATTTTTATTAGGCTTCCCAGAAAGTATTATTTTTGTTTGTGGGGAAACGTTTGTTATGAAGTTTTAAAGGTTAATGCAGTTAGTAACTTCTTAGTCTATTGAGACCAAATAATAGGCGGTGTCTCTCGTCCCTCAGAAGTGACACTACTTATAGTATTTAGCGAATTCAGTCAAATCTGTGCGTGATTTCCCATGCATTCTTGGTTGAACAAACGTGTTCTGTTGGGTTTTGGCATATTACCTACTCTATTTCGCGAATATATCGTATTGTCACCGTAAATTATTGCGCGGTCGCTTAGGAACTTTCTTCTACGGTCAGAATTTCTAACAATATTTTGTCCCACTATGGTGGTGAAACAATTTTCTTTTGTATTCTAATCGATAACTTCCAGCCAAATGGTTAAAAAGTCATCGAAATCTTCTATAAGACGGCAGCAGTTTGGAATGATTTTCGATAAATCAGCACCTTCTCTGGATATTGAAACGCTGAGCCTTGATGCACCTGAAGTAAGCAGTTTTTTTCCAAAAGCGAATGGCTTCTTCTTGGTTACATGACCTTTGCTAGCTTTTCGTATTTACGTATGGAGTGCAATTTTTCTTTTGTGTAAATTTTTGATGTCATTATAGACTTGGGTATCTGGATAATCCAATTTATGAAATTGGTAACGATTACGGCTCAACTTCGCTTTCATAGTATACATGATTTATCAACGTCGCGTCGGTACAGTTCTATCCAGCAGCTAGACAAAGTTAAGCTACAACCATTTGCTTAATTGACGCGGGATTCAACAGATACGCTACAACTTTACATTAAATATTTCTGCGGAAATTCAAAAAGGTCATCGGCGCGAATAAGTGTATGAATTAACGATATTAAAATATATTTATACCGGCTTAACCATTTATATATTAATACATTAGTGATTTATATGCGCATTCCTATTTACCTTGCACTTTGCTTATTTGTGCGTTAAACTAACATTTGAAATTATAAATTACATACGCAGCAGGTACCCGTGGCGGGGTTAGTATTGGGTTTGACTCAATTACGTACGTACCTTGTCTTTAAATACCCTAGACCCTAGACACAATATTTTATTTCGCTACGTGGAACTACCCTCTTATATTATTTACCTGCATGTAGGCATTGAAAATAAATATCCCTTTAATTACGCCATATTTATGCTTTTTTCCTTTCTACAACAGGTTATAGCTTATCAAAGAGCCTCCGTTCGATAAATGTAAATTTGAGATATCCCCCTTCAATATAAGTTGCGATTGCAATATCACCGGGACATCTGTCAACTTAGATTGCCGATTTGTTGATCATTCAAGTTGGTAGCGCCCGTATTTGGTTCTGATCATGTTAGTGTTAACAATCTGCCTCCTCCAGAGTAGCTCAGCTGGTCATTGGTTACGGGATTGTTTTGGATATCCACAGCTTGTTATCCGGCTTATATCAAAGCGTTGTAAGGTTATCGTTAATTTATTCTATTGCTATTCCGTACTAGAGCGTTCAGCAGTGACACAGATTAAAAAAAATGTTATTTCTTGCTCGCACAAAAATTCCGAAGCTTTCAGGAAAGAACTTGGTTTCGTCAACTTTCCCACCTCTAACACTTGACAACGTAAAGAAAACAACGCACAACGCCTGTACAAAAAGTATTTAAACCATAAAAAGAATTTGTATCATAAACAACTTTCCGTGATTCGAATCCTTTATGAGGATTCAAATCATTTTGCGATTCGAAAAAAGTGAATGCGTGAATACTTTTTATCCTCAAAAAAAGATTAAAATCATGCCCAGCTCGGCTAACTAATACTTACCATCTCTTCAGTTATTACGGAGTTGCTTCTTATGATTTTTATTTGGCTGGCCTTGTGATCAAAATTGAGTTTTTTTATTCGAAATGTGTCCTTTGTTGAACCATTTTTTTAAATCCACGAAATATCTAAATACAAGACATATATTGCGGCATTGAGCAAAATTTTCTTAAAGTTGTTTAGCTTTTTACCAAAGAGAAGCACATGTAGTGAACACTTGTAATTATGTGGTAAATTACTTGAAATATACACCCTATCTGGTTTGTATCCATATAGCTACAGTGTGTACGACCACATTCTTATAAATATTGTAATAAATGGAAAGCACTTTAAAGTTGTAGAGTTCATCACATAGTTTGAAAGTACCTACATTCTAGCTTACAGAACCACTCCAAAATACTTTTAAATTATTGATCTATTTCTTTTTATTAAAACGCCCTGTATAATGTGATCTTTGTAGCAACTTTGTTAATATTTTCTAGATCTACTAGCTCAGGCATAATAGGATTTTACCTAAAACAATTAATGTAGATTTGATTTTTGGCACAAATGTTGCTTAGTACCCTAGAAGCAACCTCAAGAGACCCCGCCGCTGGGGTGTCGGCGTCATAGTCTTTTGGAGCAAGAAAGGGCAAGAGCCCAGTACTACTAGGAAAAGTTTAAAGAAAACCTAATACAAACAGACTTTTAAAGGGATACTCTTCGGGTACTAAGGAACATTTAACCAAAAATCAACACTACATTATTTGCTTTAGGTTTGTGAGGCATAACTTAAAATTCTCTTAATATACGTGGGCTATACATAATATAGTAGTTTCTGTAACACCCACAATTTTATACATTTTTGTAAGCTAGAATGACACTCAGGTTGTAATATTTATTTCGATTTTTATTGCGTCATGTTGATTAAAAAAATTAAAAAGCCGTTTGTCATTCGTTTAAGTAGTTTTTTATCTATTGAAATTTCAATTCAAAACCTCTACACACAAATTATGTAGTAGCTATATGGAGTTTGGCATTACCGAAAAACTTAAAAGATGTAAATGCTTACCATTCATGAATACCGAAAATACATTATAATTGTAAATTTAAAATAGAATCAACATGCAAATCAAATGATGTTTATATAAATAACAACTTACCTATGTAATTTTGTTAATAATGTTTAACATTCGCCTCAGACAAGATCGTGTGATGTCGTCTTCTGTTGATGCTGTTATTATAAAGTAGCTTCTAGATGTGACACCACTTTACGTTAAATATTCAACCTCTGCGATATTACATTGCAATAAATAATATTTACAAATCGTTTATAAAAATGTATATGTCAAAAGTCTCCTAACCTTTATGCATTAATTATTGAATTTAACATGCATGAATTTCAAAGTTGTAATGATTATTTCATAAAAGATGGTCCAATTTGAGTTTCACAAATAAAACAACAAAAGAAACTATAAATACTTAAATATTCATATTTTTTTATGTTTAAGACCTTCAGCATATATTAACTGTTTAACGATTTGCGAAATAGTAACACTATTTTCAGTAAGTCGAAAATCTATTAGGTAAATTACTAGCAACCAGTGAGGCAAATGTCTCATTTAATAAAACAAAAAAGACCGTTTTTCAAATAGAACGCGTATTAAATAAAAACAATAATATTTTTTAAAATATTTTATTTTCTCGAAAACCGGAAGTGTCACGTGACTGAAATTCGGTTCCGGACCTGACATGACCATTCCAAACATATAACTTTAATAACTTTTTTCTCTATCTCTTACGGGTTGGCTGCTGAAACAGCGTCCCGGACGCATATTCGTATGAAACAGGCAAGATGTCCATTCGGCTATGCCGAACGTTTCTTCATATGTAACGTGCACGATAGCATTCAATCGAATATCGTGACTGTTACATAGAATCAGCATTTAAAATCTGAAGTATCAGTTAAATTCAATCGAATTGTAAAAAATAAATTTCGGCATTAAGAAACTTTTTAAACGCTTCGCGATATGAATTAGGTTCTTTGTATTAGATTGTCAAATTTTATTCAATCGAGTAAATTATAATAATTTCATTAACAAAAAATTATTAAATAATATCTGGGATTATTTAAAGTGTCTTAGTGTCGAAATTGATTTTTTTAAATTCAACTGAATTTAACTGATAGTTCAGACAATGAATAGGTACGTATTTAATTTTAAATATTTTTTTTATTTTGCATTTTTGTCAAATATTAAGAATATAGGTACCTACCTATAGGTGCTATTCAATGTGGACTACAAGCAAAAGCGTTTGGCAAAAACAATTTTTTCGAAGCGTGAAAGGTTTGGTCCATTTGTCCCATCCGTTTATCCGTGGACATACTGTATTAACACTTGTTATATTTTATGCTATATATAATATGAAGAAACACCAAATGTAATAATAATGCATTTATATGAGATATGATATTTATTGATAATGAACATAAGTGAACACAAACGATTTACTTTTTAGCTTTGTTGGATCCCAAACCACGGTTATTCTTTACACACAGATTGAGTGAATGTGGGGCTCTTACACTGCATTTATTGCTGCTAAGAGAAGGTTTTCTTTTTCCACCGATTTTAGTTTTTCGTCTGGCAACGGCTGTTGGCTGAACGCTGATTTTTACACCTCTTCGTACAATTTTAGGATGAATGTTGCCTGGATGGATTTTGCTTGCTCCTTTGTACTTGTACGATGTGTAAAGACCTGATAATAAAGATGGTACAAAAATAGCATATTTTTTTAAATTATCCAAATGCCGATTAACAGCTGGTAGGAATTGTTCCGGATCATTTTCAATATGCTGTAAAATTGTATTACAGTATGCCAACCATGCCGTCTTTGTCGCTTCAATATCCGAGGCCAGGTTTTTTACAGCGTTAAATTCTTCCAGTGGCTCTGGTTCTGTTCTAGAAAGATCCATTTCATTGGGACTAATTAATTCAGGGGTGGACAAAATAATGTCTTTTTCTGTTCTTTGTCCGTGGCAATTTGGTAAAACAATATTTTATTTTCGTGGGTTAAGAGTATTAGTTGTCTTTAAAATGCCAAATTTTGAAATTACTGCGGCTTGATGTTTGCAGTGTTTCCCGTTATATCCGACGGGACAACTACACATGCATATTATCATATCTCTCTTGAATTGATTTACTCTCACGATTTAAGACAATATCAAGGATCCTTTGTTGATATCTTTCAAATCCAGTACATATGAAATCCGCTAATTGGGTAAGATTAAATGCTTTTATACGTTCTAAAGGTATATCCTTCAGTAATCGGAACATTACCTCTGCATAATTATTTGTGTCTGAACCGCGCAATAACAAACTACGTCTGTAAAACAAACACCAAGTCTCATTTAGCATGTACGTGGGTGGGCTGAAAAGTAATGCACACATGCTTGTAGAACGCGAACGCAATGACCTACGGAGACGCGCATGGTTGTATTCGGAAGCTACATCCTTCCTTTATGCGCATGCCATGTTTTAAGGAGTTTCGTTCACCAGTTCGTTTATTAGTAGCGGAAATATGGAGACGTGTTCTCGTAATATGTCAACGCGACTTAAACAGTGCGCGATTAAAGAATTTTTAACTGCTGAAAACGTGATTCCTACTGAGATTCGTCGGCGTTTAAAGGCCGTTTATGGTGACGATACTGTTGATAGAACTACTGTGAATCGATGGGTTATAACATTTCGTGGTTGCGAGTTTGGAAAAGCCGTAATTGATGACAAAAAACGCAGCGGACGTCCGATCACTGCCACAGATGATGAACATCGCAAACCCGTCGACAATTTGATTCAAAATGACCGGCGGTTTGCGATGGGCTTTTGAGTGATTCGCCGGTCATTTTGGATCAAATTGTCGACGGATTTGCGATGTTCATCATCTGTGGCAGTGATCGGACGTCCGCTGCGTTTTTTGTCATCAATTACGGCTTTTCCGGGCTAACAACCACGAAATTTTATTACCCATCGATTCACAGTAGACCTATCAACAGTATCGTCATCATAAAAGTAAAAGAAGTAAATTGTTCAACACGAAGTTCGAAAAAAGCAATTTTACATTTTCAAATTGATGTAACTTTTTTAAATATACGCTTTGTGGATTTTGAAAGCCTGTTCTTTCCAGATTAAGCTACATGACGTAAACATTTGACAATATTGTATTATCCTGATATAACGGGATGATCATATCATGCAAAATATCAAAAAGATTGTGTGTGTGCCGCCAAAGTCATATTTTCCTTTTGCACGTAGTTATTAAACTTATATTTTAAACAATTTTGTGTACCTTATGGATATTTTTTTTATTTTCCCAGTATAATATGGAAATTACAACCTCGAAATAAAATGGTTGGACTAAGAAGATCTACATGAAATGGGCTTTTCAAATCTGAAAAAATCGTCAAGTTGATCCTACAATCCAGCGTCAAGTTAAAGGATTTTAAATATTTTGTTACCCTAACTTGATGTTTAATAGAGTATCCAAGGCCAAAGGCCTTAAGTCCACAAACTGATATACAATTTAAATATTAATAGATATGTTACTTCTAAGAAATGTAATTTTTGGTACCTAATCTTATTAAGTAAGCCACTGAATTTCGCATTTAAAAAAAATTATAATTAATAAGTTAAGGTGGTCAAGTTCTTTTTAAACAACTGCTTATCATTGGTCCGAATTGTTTTTAAATCAAAATTATTATTTTTAATAATTTTTGCTTATTTACCCTCCTTAGCGCGCCTCTGACTCGGGATTCATTACTTCGTCCTTAAAGGTAATATTCTATGACCTTTACGAACATTTTAAGGAATCACTTATCCGTCATAAAAAATCCCACGCCAAATGATGTTTGAATACACGAAACTATACTACATACATATATACAAGCACCAATTTTCACCAAATATTATTCAGAAACCAGCAAAAATAAAAATTAAACTTTGATGCCCTGTTTTTCGTAACGAAGCATATTCGGATATAAGAAAGTTATGATAAATAGCTCTATTTTTCGCCCAGATGTTTGCCATTACCTGTTTGTTGTCCACTTATTTTCTGGACACCCTATATATTTAGCCATATTTTAATGCATGTTTTATAACCTCGCATTTACGCGTCAAAACAATAGGTTTAACAAGCCTACGTCTATGCTCAGCGGTAGGGTTACTGCAATGGCGTCGGCGTAAGAAGGGGTGGTTGGGCGTTACCCTCAGCTAGACACTGGATTTGATTGGAACAAAGTTTATTATATTTACACATACAAATAAGCTTATAACTAGGTAACATTTATATACAGAAAAAGAAAAGAAAATGGCGGATTGGCATCCGCGATTGGAAGCGGGTGTGGTCCTTCGGAGGCGGGGCCGGCGGCTTCCTCCAGTGGTTGCAGCGGCGGCGGTGGCGACTGGCGACGGGGCGGCGGGCTGTGAGCAGCGGCGGCGGCAACGTCGGCGGCAGTGCTAATCTCCTTTGGCGGAGGCGGCGGCTGGCGGCTTCCTTTTGCGGTGGCAGCGGCGGCGGTGGCGACTGGCGACGGGGCGGCGAGCTGAGAGCAGCGGCGGCGGCAACGTCGGCGGCAGTGCGGGTCTCCTTGGCGGAGGCGGCGGTTGGCGGCTTCCTTCGGCGGTTGCAGCGGCGGCGGTGGCGACTGGCGACGGGGCGGCGGGCTGTGAGCAGCGGCGGCGGCAACGTCGGCGGCAGTGCTGATCTCCTGGGCGGAGGCGGCGGCTGGCGAAAGTGGCTTTCCAAAGACGGCAGGCAGCAGAGTCCAATGCGTAGGATTGGCTCTAAGTCCACGAGGGTGATAGGCTCTGGAGAGGCTGGAGCTGCTAGCTGGTCCTGGAAGCTGAAGTGGCTCGAATCCCAAGTCCCACGAAGACGGCAGACAGCTAAGTCCAGTGAAACGGCTGTTGGTCCTGGAGCTGAAGTGGCTGCTGGTAGTCCTGGAAGCTGGAGTGGCTGCTGGTAGTCCTGGAAGCTGAAGTGGCGGCTGGTGGACTCTCCTTGGCTGAGTCGGCGATGGAAGGCTGGATGGTTCCTGGTGGACTCTCCTTGGCTGAGTGATTTCTTACTGCCAGCGTCTGACTATTTAAAGGAGCCAGTCCTTTGTCCAACGCGATCTCGACGCTCATTGGTCGAAGTAGAAGGGATGTTTTGCCCGATTTCGATATATTTTGAAATTATAGCATTTAATTGAGCGGCGTGATCAATTATCGACCTGGTTTGAGTCGCAATCAATAGTTGATGAAATGCCGATTCTAACGACACCCAATTTGCTATGTTTTGAGTAAAAATTAGCTCAACTTGGAATTTTTAATGCAATGTTCCGCGTAAAGCTTAATTAAGTATTATTCTTATGGCGTGTGTTAAAAAGTTTATTATGCTTTGATCGGTTGCGCGCTATTTTTATAAGATTTTTGAGACCAATTTCGCTTTTCTGGGACGCTTCCTTCCGTTAATTAAAATTTAATTTGTAATCTGCATCTTTGCCCGCTGTACTCGGTCGTGGCCCCTGATTTCTTCGTTACAATATGCCTTTCCTCGGGCCGCTGAACTCTCGGCCGCTCTCCCGGGCGCGTGTTTGGCTGCCTGATGGAAAAATTGCTTTTTCTCCACCTGTATATGTGCTAGCGCTCTGTGGTTTGTTTTAATAGGTAGCGGTTAATTTTTCCTATCTTCTGGTATCCTTTATGTGTGATTAAAACAGAGCGCACTCTGTTTTAAGGGCGTTTTAGTGAAAAATTCTTAATTTAATCTGCAAACATTCGTGAGGCGTATTTCGCTGGCTGTCACCTTTCTTGGCCGGCCGGCTCCAATAAAGTTTATGGTTGCAATCTTGCTGCACTTTAGAAATTCGTTGTAAGGACACTTATTTTTATGATTTTAGGGTTTTGAAAGATACTTCTGCGTAGGATCGCGGCGGTTTGTTAAACAGATGTAATATTCTTTGTTCTTCGGGCGCCTTTCGGGCGGCGTACGTTTCCTTTGTTTTTATTCGATCTGTTTAACGGTTCATATCAATTCCCCCCTCCTTTGGCGTCCGCGATCCGGGCAAAAAAGATTAGGGAGAGAAGGGGCGGAGTTGGTCTGCGTGAATTTTGAGGGCCTGTTGTCCTCTTTGGACCCTATAGATGCTTGGGCCAAGTTGGTCCAAGATTTGGTGGGGTCCACTCCATTTTGGTTGGAACCCTGCATGGATCCCGGCGATGGCGTCTGAGAGAGGGTGATTTTTCACCATGACCCACTGCTGGGGTTGAAACGTGGGGTTGTCGGCGTCCGGTGCTTCTTGGCGCTGGTCGATGGCTCGGTTTCGGATGCCTGTGTCCCGTGCTCCGCGGTTGTGGGTCCGTGGTTCGTGGGGCGTTTCGGGCAGCAGCGTGGGGTGTCGGAACCTCCATTCCCCGGGGCGGTCTAATTCCTTTCCGAACATGGCGTATGCTGGGGAACACCCTAGGGCGGTGTTATGGCGATTCCGTAAGTTAAATAGGGTCGCGGGAAGATGCTTGTCCCACTCGCGATGGTTTCCTCCTTGTAGGTGCAGGCGGAGCCCCTTTTTTATTTCTTGATTCCTTCGCTCCGTTGGGTTGGCTCGGGGGTGATAGATGGCGGTCGTCCATGGCTGGATATCCCACTCCTGGCAGGCTCTCATCCATTGTTCACTGATGAACTGACGCCCGTTATCGGTCAGCATGGCGCTCGGGTACCCAAAGCGGGGAAAGACTTCATTTCGCAAGGTGCGGATGATGATGGGGGCGGTGGCTTTGGCTAAAGCGAAGGCTTCAGTCCACCGGGTGAAGAGGTCGGTTATTACCAGGATGAACTTCTTCCCGGTGGCTGACGAGGGGTAGGGCCCCATGAGGTCGAGCGCAATCGTGTCCCACGCTCGGTTGGGTTGGTGAGGCCTCAGGGTGGCTTTGGCTTGGTGGCGGCCCTTCTTGCATCTCAAGCAGAGCAGGCATTGGCGGACGTAGTTCCGGACATCTTCTCGTAAACGCGTCCAATGAAAATGTGAGCGGATGGCTCGTGTTGTTTCGGCGATGCCGGGATGTCCAGCTAAGTCTTGATCATGGTATTGGTAAATGACCCTGGGTCGGCTTCTCTCCGGGACAAACAGTCTTGGGCCTTGATCCGTCTGGTGGTAAAGCAACCCATCCTCTATTCGATAATTCTCCTGGACGGCTACGAGATCCGGGGTTGGGTCCTCGACGAAGTAGCTTTGGTGCCATGAGTTGACTAAATCTTGACAGTAATTATCCTGCCTTTGGTCCTGTGCAATGGTCTCCCATAACGTTTCTTTGACTGCGTCCAGCAGGCTTAGGGATGGCTTGCCTGGTGGCTCCGTGACGGTAGCACGGCTGCTTGCCCGTTGATACCTCGGTGAGTCCTCACCGTGTGGTGTTTGGCTGCTGGCCGCCTGATTTCCGGTAGCGGGTTCCTGGAACCTGGGAAATCCTTTCTTAGCGGGTTGGCTGGCCGTTACACGTTTTTGGGCGAAGCGCTTGTTGTGAATGGGAGGTAGCAGTACTGTCGGGTCATCCCACACTGCTTCGGCCGGCTGTCCAGTCGGCTGTCGAGATAGCGCGTCCGGCAACTCGTTGTGCTTTCCGGGGCAATGCTCGATTGTGAAGTGGAACTCCTGTAGCAGGAGAGCCCAACGCGTGAGTTTAGCTCGCTGGTCCTTCAAGGTGTTGAGCCAGGTGAGGGCGCGGTTATCGGTCCGGAGGGTGAACTGCCTGCCTTCTAAGTAGGGCCGATATTTTTTTATCGCCCATACGGCGGCTAGGCACTCTTGTTCGTTGGAGTGATAACGTTGTTCGGCTGGCAGGAACCGGGTGCTGGCGTAGGAGATGACGTCTCGACCTCCATCGGGACGTTCCTGGTAGAGCACGGCGGCGATGCCAAATTTGCTGGCGTCTGTTTGTAAAATGAAGGGGCGAGAAGCATCGGGTCGGGCTAACTTCAGCGGTGTCTGAAACAATTGTTTCACTTGGTGAAATGCTTGCTGAACGTCTGGGGTCCAAGTCCAGCGCTTTTTAGTGCTTAGTAGGTCGGTGAGAGGGGCCGCAACGTCGGCGAATCGGGGAATGTACTCGCGTAGCCAATTGCATATGCCTAGGAACTGTCGTAACCCCTTTCGGTTAGTAGGGGGCGGGGCGTTGATGACCTGCTGCACGTGACCTGGTTGAGGTTCGTTTCCCTCTGGGCCAACGATATGCCCTAGGTAGTGCAGTGTGGATTTCCCGAAGTGGCATTTTTCTGGCGAGCATATGAGCCCATGTTCCTGTAGTCGTTCGAATACCTTTCGGAGGTGTTGAAGGTGCTGCTCCCATGATTCCGAGTAAATGATGATGTCATCTAAATACACGAGGCAGAATTTGTGGAGGTACCCTACCAGTACTTCCCGGGCCATCAGCCTCTGAAAGGTCATTGGTGCCGTCTTGAGCCCGAATGGCATGACTCGAAACTGATAGGCTGCGCCATCCGGAGTCGTGAACGCGGTGTAGGGTTTGGCTTGGGGGTGTAAACTTATCTGCCAGTACCCCGACTTTAAGTCAAGTGAGGAGAAGATGCTCGCTGAACCTAGATCTTTGATGGTTTCGTGGATCAAGGGTAGTACCGCCGGCTCATTGATGGTGGCTTCGTTTAGCCTACGAAAGTCCAAACAGAACCGGGGTGTAGAATCCTTTTTCTCCACGATGACGATTGGCGAGTTATGTGGTGACTGGCTAGGCTCGATGAAACCGCGTGCCAGCATCTCTTCTACTTGCTCGGCGATGATCTTCTTTTTTGTTTCGGAATATCGGTAATTTGGGCTGCGTATAGGGGCATCGGTTTTCACATGAATCTCGTGCTGCAGGGTGCGCGTAGGTGGCGCCGAGGGCCTCCAAATTTCGGGGAAGTCTTCTAGTAGCTGATAGAGGTTGTGTTCCTGCTCGCGAGGGAAGTCATGCTTCAACTGGGGAAGTTCCATCGGGTCATTCGCTGGACGCGGGTCGTGTTGCTCGACCAGGCAATGAGTGGTTTCTCGGGTCCTCATGCCGTGGTGTATGCAACGCCGTGCGAAATCAAAGGTAGCCTCGTGTTCCGTAAGCCACGGTAGTCCGAGAATGATGTCCTCCCTTAATTCCTCTGCTATGATGCACTGTATGACGTAGTTATTTCTACCGATCTGCATTTCCAAGCTTGTTTCTCCTCGTAGGGTCAGGGTTGCCTGTTCTTTGGCCATTTTGGCCGTTCTTTGTGCGTAGCTACCCGTCTCAGGATGCTGCACTAGCTTGGCGCTAATGAAATTATGCGTGGCTGCTGAATCTATCAGGGCACGCATCTCCCGCTGTGGTGATCCGAGGTTCACCATGATATACGGGAGGTTGTGGCAGTTGGCCGTACTTATCGTGGAGCATTGGGTTGGGCCCTGGGCGGTGCTTCGGCCTCGATGTGCCCGGGCCTCCGCCAGTTTTCCGGCGGTGGTAGTTGTCTTGCTTCGGGGGCGTTCACGGGAGCTTCTCCTGTTGCCTGTGGTGCTGGCCGGTGGCGTCGTGGGCAATCCTTATTGAAGTGGCGTCCTGGGCAAAAATAGCAGCGGGGTAGATTTGGCTCGGCTGGCTCTCGTGGGCGTGTCTCGCGGTTTGGCGTTGGTGCGCGGTCGTCCATGTCTTTCTCAATTGCAGCCACCTTGTCCAATAGTTCCTCAATTGTTTCCGGCACTGCGACACGTAGGTAAGGCCGAAGGGCCGGTTTTAACAGTTCTATCATTACGGGAATGCTGGCTCCCACTGACTGTTCGTTGTCCAATCGGCGTATCAGTTGTATCTTCCGAAGAAGAAAGAGTTCGCCATTTTCTTTCAGTCCCTGTTTTTGCCCGTAGAGCTGTGTTTTCAAGGAGGCTCGTACATCTGCGCTAACGAATTTCTTTAACAGCCTTTCTTCAAATTCATTCCAGGAGAGCGGGAGTGAAGCGTATGGTTTCCACCATTGGCTAGCCTTCCCCTGGAGACAGTTTGTGGCTACTTTCATTAGTTCTGTTGTAGTACATCCGCTTTGCGCATGGTAGCGGGCGCACTCTGCGATGAACTCTTGGGGGTGGTCTAACTCCTCGCCCTTAAATGTTGGTGGGAGATCGACTTTTTTGGGCACAGCCATTCGTCCCAAAAGTGCCTGGAATTGTTCGTCCGTTAATGTGATCGTTGGTGCTGCTGGAGCTTGTTCTGGGCGCCACTGGGTGTTTTCTACCACTCCCAGAAGTGGTGCTGGTTGATTGGTTCCTGCTGCTGTAGCTGCTAGGTTCGCAAGGTGGTGTGCCATTTGCTGTTGGTTGTCTTCGTTGACTTCCTGTCGCACTGGGCTGGGACTTGGAGGCGGTGTCCTTTGTCCACACGGAAATGAGGGTGCGCTGTCTTCTATTATTTCCGAACTGTTCAGACTTCCTCCTTGTCGCGGTGTCCGCTGAGGTTCTTCGTTGATCCTTGGCGGAGTTGTCTCCATGTTTCCCTTCCTTCTTGACTTCACCATTGTAGTGGGCGTGACTACCCTCTGGTGTCCACCACAGGTTTGCCCCACGTTCCGGGCGACAATTAACAAACCTACGTCTATGCTCAGCGGTAGGGTTACTGCAATGGCGTCGGCGTAAGAAGGGGTGGTTGGGCGTTACCCTCAGCTAAACACTGGATTTGATTGGAACAAAGTTTATTATATTTACACATACAAATAAGCTTATAACTAGGTAACATTTATATACAGAAAAAGAAAAGAAAATGGCGGATTGGCATCCGCGATTGGAAGCGGGTGTGGTCCTTCGGAGGCGGGGCCGGCGGCTTCCTCCAGTGGTTGCAGCGGCGGCGGTGGCGACTGGCGACGGGGCGGCGGGCTGTGAGCAGCGGCGGCGGCAACGTCGGCGGCAGTGCGGGTCTCCTTGGCGGAGGCGGCGGTTGGCGGCTTCCTTCGGCGGTTGCAGCGGCGGCGGTGGCGACTGGCGACGGGGCGGCGGGCTGTGAGCAGCGGCGGCGGCAACGTCGGCGGCAGTGCTGATCTCCTGGGCGGAGGCGGCGGCTGGCGAAAGTGGCTTTCCAAAGACGGCAGGCAGCAGAGTCCAATGCGTAGGATTGGCTCTAAGTCCACGAGGGTGATAGGCTCTGGAGAGGCTGGAGCTGCTAGCTGGTCCTGGAAGCTGAAGTGGCTCGAATCCCAAGTCCCACGAAGACGGCAGACAGCTAAGTCCAGTGAAACGGCTGTTGGTCCTGGAGCTGAAGTGGCTGCTGGTAGTCCTGGAAGCTGGAGTGGCTGCTGGTAGTCCTGGAAGCTGAAGTGGCGGCTGGTGGACTCTCCTTGGCTGAGTCGGCGATGGAAGGCTGGATGGTTCCTGGTGGACTCTCCTTGGCTGAGTGATTTCTTACTGCCAGCGTCTGACTATTTAAAGGAGCCAGTCCTTTGTCCAACGCGATCTCGACGCTCATTGGTCGAAGTAGAAGGGATGTTTTGCCCGATTTCGATATATTTTGAAATTATAGCATTTAATTGAGCGGCGTGATCAATTATCGACCTGGTTTGAGTCGCAATCAATAGTTGATGAAATGCCGATTCTAACGACACCCAATTTGCTATGTTTTGAGTAAAAATTAGCTCAACTTGGAATTTTTAATGCAATGTTCCGCGTAAAGCTTAATTAAGTATTATTCTTATGGCGTGTGTTAAAAAGTTTATTATGCTTTGATCGGTTGCGCGCTATTTTTATAAGATTTTTGAGACCAATTTCGCTTTTCTGGGACGCTTCCTTCCGTTAATTAAAATTTAATTTGTAATCTGCATCTTTGCCCGCTGTACTCGGTCGTGGCCCCTGATTTCTTCGTTACAATATGCCTTTCCTCGGGCCGCTGAACTCTCGGCCGCTCTCCCGGGCGCGTGTTTGGCTGCCTGATGGAAAAATTGCTTTTTCTCCACCTGTATATGTGCTAGCGCTCTGTGGTTTGTTTTAATAGGTAGCGGTTAATTTTTCCTATCTTCTGGTATCCTTTATGTGTGATTAAAACAGAGCGCACTCTGTTTTAAGGGCGTTTTAGTGAAAAATTCTTAATTTAATCTGCAAACATTCGTGAGGCGTATTTCGCTGGCTGTCACCTTTCTTGGCCGGCCGGCTCCAATAAAGTTTATGGTTGCAATCTTGCTGCACTTTAGAAATTCGTTGTAAAGACACTTATTTTTATGATTTTAGGGTTTTGAAAGATACTTCTGCGTAGGATCGCGGCGGTTTGTTAAACAGATGTAATATTCTTTGTTCTTCGGGCGCCTTTCGGGCGGCGTACGTTTCCTTTGTTTTTATTCGATCTGTTTAACGGTTCATATCAGGTTGATAGGATTCAAATTCTTGGATTCTTGAATAAAATAAAATTATATATAAAAAAATAATTATTTTTATTATAAGTATTATGTCTGCATTTCCCAAACATAGCTGAGTGTGCAAATTTGAAATGTTTATCGTCGGCGTCGTTAAAAATCAGCACTACTTTCCTTTGTACAGGAGTCTTCTCAATCTTCTAGTATTTTTTCGATGAGTTTTCCGTATATTTTGGAACTCCTCCCAAGTTCCACTGTGTGCGACTTATAAAAATTATCCTTGATAGATGCAGGCAGGCATTCGGAGATTTTTTAATTTCATTTCGTATAATTTTTATAATTTAATTGTACATTAAAGTAATAATAACAATTTTAGAAATATAATAAATAACAGCAATTTCGGCCCTGCAAAATTACAACAGTATTTACATTGAGCAAATACCTTCCTCCCTTCACCCTCAAACACGGAAAGACCTGGTATATTTTGACAATAAATTATATGCTAGGAAAATGACATGGAGAATTGAAATATATTGTGAAATGTTTTTCTCTGTGTAATTTATAATTGGTCTTTGACCACTTTTTCTAACTCCAATTGTTTTTCTTGTTTTATCAACCTGATTATTATATAAATCTATCAATCTAGAATTGCTGTGTAGTCCAGTCACTATGTCCAAAAATAAGGCCTTTGCTGGAAAGTGAAGGGAAACTTGAAATTCCTTTTTTGGGGTGTTTGGGGGGTCTAGCAAAGCTTAACTTCAAGTTGTCGACCAAGATTTCCTATGTGCTATTTCCGCCATCTTGATAAATGAGTGAGTTTGGTTTTTTTGCGATAAATAGGTTCCCGTTAACACTACGTAAAAATAATGCAGACATCTTTTTTAGAATTTTGAATGCTCTACAATTTATGTTCTATTACTTTTTCGCGTACGAGCGATATTTGTCGAGATATCGAACGCGAAAGGAGAGCGTGAAAGGGTCGAGATTTGTTTTCGAGCTTCTGGGCTTATGTCTCATTTCTCTTTCTATTTAGCGAAAAAGTAGCCATTATCAAACTTGTAGAGGTTGCAAATAGCTGCAATTTTACCTATCATAAATTGATATGCGACTAAAATTGCGACTTGTAGAGCGGGCGAAAGTTGTCAAGTCGGCGCTTAATTTTTATTTCATGTATCGTACTACTACATAAATGGCATAATAAACTTCATTGCATTATGAGAATCGTAAAATTTCAAGTAGCCAGTACGTAAATTGTTATTTTTGAGCTTTCTGCTATAGGAGATCGGTTTAGAAATAAATATTTTGTAAAGTTGTTATTTCGTGAGATTACAATGGGTGATAGTTTCACATGTAAAACACATTTGATCAGAGACGTAGAGACGATAAGTAATTAACTAATTAATTAATTAATCTACAAGTCGTAATTTTAGTTGAATTTCAATTCATAGCAGATAAAATTGCAAACATTTTCAAGTAGCGTTAGCAAGAATCAAGTTACTGCAACAAAAGCAAACTCACCAATTTTTTAAGATGGCGGAATCAGAGCATGGGAAATCTTGGTCGACAATAATTATGAATCTAAATAGCTACAGTAATTTAAAACATTTTATAAGGAAGGGTGGTCGAGAAGAAATTTCTAATGAAGTAAATTTATTAGTAGGCCAGGATAGAATTCCAGTTTCTGATGATGTCAAAAACTTGGGTCTTTATCTTGATAATGATTTGAAATTTACTAAACATATTTCAAAATGTCTGCAAAAATCATATAGTTCCTTGAAACTGATTTATCAAAATCGACAATTTTTAAGTGTAAATGTGAAAACCGTTTTGTGTAATGCATTAATCTTGTACTGTTTTGATTATTGTGACGTTTATGATTCACAGTTAAGTAGCTTCAATATTGCTAGAATTCAGAAAATTCAGAAATTATGTTTATGCCTCCTATTTGGAATACGAAAATATGAAAGAATTCCTTATAATGAAAGATTCAAACTGGCTTAATATGAAAGAAAAACGCTTCTTTCATTTTGCATGTCTTTTCCACAAGATCATTTTGACTAAATCACCGAGTTACAACAAAATAAAGTTTAGAACCGACGTACATACTTTAAATATAAGATTTAAAGGAACGCTGACTCCACCTCAACATAAGTCAAAATTTTTCAAGCGATCGTTTTCTTACAGAATAACTAAATGCTATAATTCGTTACCAAATGTAGTAAAAGGCTATTGTACGATAAAATTAAAAAAAGCTATTTTTCAAAATTGTATGGATAAACATCAATGAATTAATTATTAGGGTCAAAATAACACTTAGTAAATTGCTATATCACTAAACACCGCCATAGCTGTTTTGTGCGTAATTTTTCGCCTGGCGCCAAAGTGTAGATCGTTGGATTATTTTGTTTTCTTTTCTTTTTGTTTTTCACCGGGTTAAGTCGAAGAACAGCGGATAGATCTGTTTTTGATAGATCTGTTTTTCTATCAAATTGAACTTCGCCCAAGACAATATTACGTTTTAGTCAATATTTTTTCTGTGTAATTTTGTAATAATTTATTAAAGACCTTCATTATTATTATTATTAATTTACAATCATATAATGCTGTATACTATCTACTTGATGAAATATAATGATTCCAATAATGCAATGAAGTTTGTTATGTCATCTACGTAATAGCACGATCCATGAAATAAAAATTAAGCGCCAACTTGACAATTTTGGCCCGCTTTACAAGTCGTAATTTTAGTCGCATATCAATTTATATTAGGTCAAATTGAAGCTATTTTCAACCTCTACAAGTTTTATAATGGCTACTTTTTCGCTAAATAGAAAGAGAAATGCGACACAAGCCCAGAAGCTCGAAAAAAAATCTCGACCCTTTCACGCTCTCCTTTTCGAGTTCGATATCTCGACAAATATCGCTCCTACGCGAAAAAGTAATAGAACATAAATTGTAGAACATTCAAAATTCTTACAAAGATGTCTACATTATTTTCATGTAGTGTTAACGGGAACCGATGTATCACAAAAAAATCAAACGCACCCATTTATCAAGATAGCGGAAATAGCACATAGGAAATTTTGGTCGACAACTTGAAGTTAAGCTTTGCTGGACCTCACCAATACCCCAAAAAAGAAATTTCAAATTTCCCTTCACTTTCAAGCAGAAATTACATAGTGACTGGACTAGTGTGGAGCCAAAG
>CALNHX010003735.1:0-54026 GCA_940337035.1 Agriotes lineatus | reverse complement strand
AACGCGCGCTTACGCTACTTCACGGCGAGTAGACCGAACTCAATAGGCCGAAAGCAATTGACCGAACTCAATTGACCGAATAGCAATAGACCGAAACGTCACTAGACCGAAGCAGCAATAGACCGAAAATCACTCTGTCGAAAATATATTACGGTTACATTTATTAACATTAATAGCATCAACTTTTCTTCACACTTTATTCAAGCTTAGGACTGGCGTGTTTAGAAGTTTTTTTGTTTTTTATTTTATTTTAACTTTATTCTAGTAAATCAAAGAGAATCTAATTTTATTCCATGAAAAGAATTTGACACTTAAAGTTTTGACATTAATGGTACCGGGTGACCATAAATGGTTGTGATTTTTTTCTTACGTTGGCACTGTTTATGTTCGTGACATTGTAAGTCATGTCAAATATGAGGTTAGCAGATTAGGTTTTGAGTCAGTTTGTGTCAAAACTGACGCAAAACCTAACCTGTTAACCTCGAATTTGACATAGACTTACAGTTCCACCAACATAAACAGATTTTTAAAATCGTTTATTAATAAAAAATATTCATTAGTAAGGGTCATTAATAGACGATTCTCTATACATTAATGGACCCATAAATAAACGATCAACGAAAAAAATTATAATTGATTTTAAATTATTTGGTCCATTTGTTATTAAATTATTTAAAAATTTGACACAAAAATGAAATTTGTTTGCACTGATTTTGAATCACGTAATATCCTGGTTGCTAAGTGAGGGAAACTCAGGTTTGACAATACACGTTTATCGTATCAGTTGATAAGTTAACTTTGAAGTATTTCATTTGGTAATACACAGTGTGGTAAGAAAAAAATAGGAGAAACCAGAAAAAAATGTTTTCGGAGCAAGTAACTGTGACTTTATGTTTGACACCTACTTTTAACCTCTTTAAATAACATTTTTGTCTATTTTGAAAAATAACGGTACTTTATTCTTGAACCATTTTCATTTCATTTTTGAACCTCCCCTGTATACGAATATATTTACATTTTGGCAAGTGCATTTAGTTTGAGAAGATGTAGAACTTGTATCAGGAATAAAACACTCTGATAAATGGATGATAAAAAAAATCCATGTGTTACAAATTTATGAGGGACAGTATATGTTATATTATACAGATTGGTGGTGGATAGTGTGAATATAGGCAGTCCATTGAGTTAGAATACAGTTTATGGGCTTTGTATGCGTTAGACAGAAGTAGACATATATGATTTAAAATCTAGTATCCTAGAATTCGGTGTTTTCTAAAAACAAAACCTTTTGATTCTGCGAATACTAAATGTTAATCGCATATAGGTCTGTTTATGCCTAACGCATACAAAGTCCATAAACTGTATTCACAAACATTTGATTACTTATGTTCACATTTTCCGCCACCAATCTGTATATTATGATATATAACACTGGAATGGGAAAAACATCTCTTACTCATGATACCACATACAACTATGGATTTCATCTACAAAAATACAATTTTACGGTATAACTAGAATTTTAAAACTTTTTTTGAATAACTGACTACCCACTGCATTTGTATCGAAAAGGTGCCAGAAGAACGTCAAATTACTTTTATCTATTTTTATAAATAAGCGAGATATTGTCAAAAAACGAAAAATCGAAAAATTAAAGTTTTGTTTATAACTCGAAAACAAAAGACGGTAGCCCATTTTGGTTTAAACCATTAAGCTTTTCTGGAAAAAAGAGTTCGAGGATGGGAATCAATTTTTCCATATCTCCTATAGTTATCGAGATTCCCTATGAAAACATAGAAATTGCCTTAACCTGAAGACTGCGACAGAGACCAAGCTTATTCACGAAAATAGATTTGAGCTCCCTTAGCAAAAGAAAAGATAATTAGGTATTGTAGGTGTCCGAATGTTAAGAATTTGCTAAGTCTTGTAATGTGTATTCTGAATTTCCACCCATTGCGTTTTCCGTCGAAATTTTAATGCCTCTAATGTTCTCTCGCGAAAGGCAAGTTGGGTTGAAATGACAGAATTGGTTAAATTGCTAGTTAGCTTTATACAGATTGGTGGCGGAAAATGTGAACAAAGGTAATCAAATGAGTTGGAATACAGCTTATGAGCTTTGTATGCATTAGACAGAAATAATTATATGCGATTAACATCTAGTATCCGCAGAATGGAGGTGTTTCGTTTTCAGAAAACACTAAATCCTAGGATACTAGATTTTAAATCATATGTCTAAAAAAGTGCCGCGGAAAAAAGTTCCGCGGAAAAAAGTGCCGACGGAAAAAAATGCAGCGGAAAAAAGTGTCGACGGGAAAAATAATAATAAAGTAATAACCGGACGAAGAAGGTTTACAAAATTTTAAAAAACTGGAAGTTACCCTTTTATTTTTAAAAATCTCTGCATTGCGCAGTATTATGCAGTATTTGAACACGTATTGTGCTTATCTGTTCCCAAATCGACAGGAATGCAGATTTATAGATAATACGTAGAACTATTTCAATTCGAAGATTTTTATCTAAAGTGCATGTGGATTATGTCTACCATCTTAAGTGCAATTACCGCCAACAAATCTTTTAAGGTAAGTAACAAAAGACGAAATATATTATAAAATACAAAATTGTTATACAGTATGTCCACGGATTGGGTTACAATGGGGGAAAAAAGTTTATTTTTGACTTCTCAAAAAAAATCACTCTTTATAAAAAAACCCTGCTTGTTCTCAAACTATAAATGCACTTGTCAAAATTTAATTATCCCTTTCCGTACACGGGGGAAGTTCGAAAATATGAAAATGGCTCAAGAATAAAGTACCCTTATTTTCCAAAATATGCAATAATGTTATTTGGAAATATTTGTTATAACATTTCTATTAAAAATTATAATTGCTTTGAATTGCTATTGATGTTTGGATCGCGTATTATTAATTTTTTTAAGATACTCGTGTCTTTGTTGACAGAAATATGAGATTTTTAGCATCAATTTCGGGCCACACAAATTTCAGGTTAAGTGACCGAAACTCAACTTTGACGATACACTCTTATGGTATCCGTCAATAAATTAACTTTGAAGTATCGCGTTTAGTAATTCGCAGGGTAGTAGAAGAATAAAAAAAACAGTGGAAATTGTTTTTTAGAGCAGGTGGCTGTGACCTTATATGTGACACCTACTATTAATTCTAAGCAACATTTCAAATAACATTCTTTATCTAATAGACTTGTCTGTCTGGGACGCTGTTTGAGTAAATGTTTCTATTGATGCTATTGTTAATAAATAAATGTAATTTTTCAAGATATTTAATGTGCACATTTACCGAATGTGTACTTTAACCATAACATATTTTCGACCAAGTGATTTTCGGTCTATTGCTGTTTCGGTCTAGTGACGTTTCGGTCTATTGCTTTTCGGTCAATTGAGTTCGGTCAACTGCCTTTCGGTCTATTGAGTTCGGTCTATTTATCTAGAACCTTTTTGTCGAGCTCCAAAACTAGACCTGGTACATGAATTACACTTTTTACGGATGCCACCCTTGTAATTTCCTTCTGGAACGCTTTCTTCTGCTGCTATCTTTTTGTATGCTACAAGCCTCAAAACTTGCCGAAAAATAACCACGATGTTAAACACGAATGGGCAACGCTTCCCATTCAATTTCTTTTGGGATGGCACTTTATAACTGTGTGGAAATTATGCACAAATGGACTCTGCACACTGGAGATTGAATAACACCTATAACTGGCACAAATAGTAACTTTTAATATTTGAAATCAAACAAAACTTGGAAACCACTATATAAAACAGTTTTTGGCTTGGCTTCCCTAATAAACAATAATAATTTAACTACTAGGTACCATAGCAATAGAGGCTAACAATTGCTTTCAAGTAAGTTTTTACAATGCTTTTTCTTAAATTCTAAATTGTTTTTGCATAAATGTTATTTTGGGAACACAGTAACCTCACTTTGATAGTTTTTTCACTTTAGTTTTCTTAAACATTGCTACACAAGTTTATTAGCACTGTAATGTAGTCTTGTTTAATTCTCAGGTAGCCTTCTAATGCTCTTTGCACTCCTTTGCCTTCTTACACTATTTTCTTAACCTACAGCTGCGTTATCGGTTGTTGGCAAAGTGATATTAACACTAAACGCTGCATACAATTTTTGTAACGCTTCGAAGCACCTCTGTATTTCAGAAAAATCATAATCTTGTCTTGACGTTACAATATTTATTCTGCCAGTCATCATAAATTACATGCATTGCCATAACGGGCACAAATATTGAAAAATAAACTGAACGCAACCCTGCTGAGACTGTTTTATTCAAATACTAGCCTATGGTAATCAAATTCCAGTTAGTGCTAATCATTTCTTATGTAATTACAAATGTTTACCAGTGACTTATTGTTGCAATAAATAGAATACCAATTCTGGGCCTATTTGAATCTTTCTTTCATTTTAGTATGTTAGCAATGCAACCAGATTTGCTGTAAACATCATACTATTACAATATACATTTTATCACTCTTACTATCTCCAATTTGTCATTCTATAACTATTCCAGGTTAATTATTTTAAATATAATCAAAACGCATCTACTGAAGGCATATATTTATTTTTACAATGCTGTACTAAAATTTCGGGTGGCAGAAATTAGTGTTTTTAATTTATTTTTGAAGTTACAATGGTTACCTTTGCTTGTAACTCATAATTAATTATGCTACAAGATGTAACTTTCTCGGATTTGGTTTCTTTCATATGATTTGTAGAGACCCTAGAAATGAGAGACTGGCCATTTACCGGAAGTAACTAGATTCCCCTAGCGAAATGTTGGTGGCAGTGGTCCCGAAAATGGCGACCGTGTCAACTCAGCTGTTTTACAAGATTTGAGCGTTTCAATTATAGTCCATCTACTTGACATCTGCACTGTCAAACTGACATTATGTTGGCACCACTACTATTTTTCACATTTTAACAATTAAATTTCTGTACAGTCTATTAAAAAACACATTATTTTTGAGGTATAGTCAAGAATTTTTTTAAATTTTGACACTGACAGTGCAGATGTCAAGTAAATGGATTATAGGTATTGTTTTGTGATTTCAATCAATGTAAGTTGTGTGAGTAACTACTTACTAAATAATAATAATTTGTATTTGTACTGGATATGGACGACATGGTTCATTTCTAAGAACCGCTCGCTCACTAGAATGAATTAGTTCTTTTTTTATAGCTCACCAGCTTTCCTGCACCCCTTTGGAATTTTTCACCGCGATTCTGTATCCCGCTCCCGCATACAGTATTCACGTTTGAAAGGGGCCTAATAGAAGATATATTAAAAATTACAGATTTCCTAACCTTACTCCACATAGTAAATAAACAAGTTAGTACTCATATTTAGCTGGAAAATTGTAAATAACAGTAAATATATAATGTGAAAGTAATCAATAATTCACGTTTGTATTTTAGAAAATGCCACCTTGCTACTGAGCTGGTTAAATGAAATAAATTAGATAGAATAAATAAAAACAGCAGTCTAAAGGGGGATATAGCATGTTAAATAAAAAGACGCCGCAACGTGGAGCTATAACAATATTAATTTGTAGTCAAGTTACCCCAATACCATGCACAGTATCCCCTTCAAAAGCAGTAACAGCGTTGGAACAGAGAATTGAAGCATTTTGAATAATTATTCAATGTAGAATGATTGCCGTTGATACTACTGGACTATTTGTACTCTTAGGTCAATGGCTCACAACGGTTGAGGTTGAGTGCACCGTGACCTTTACGGCATATCTTACAAAATTATATTTAAAATTAGAGGCCCTCCATACCTTATAGATAGGTATTAAGAAATGCCATAGTAGTAAACAGAAAATGAAGTGTACCAGTCTGATTTGATTGATAAAACCATTTAAATGGGTAAAATATCATTCTCATTACCCCAGAAGAATTTAAAGTATGAAAAATTCATGCAGAGATACGCACATTTATGTGAATCAACACACAATTTCGATTTTACCAAAACTGTCAAAGCCAGATCTCCTTGCTACGGCCGCTAAACTACTCTCTAATGTTCGTTATGAATCTCCAGTTGCAGTTATTGCAGTAAACATTCAAGTAATGTATTAAAGATAACTGATTAATATGCAGTTTGCAGTGATTTGGATTAGTATAATTGAACGCGTTAAGTGGGAAGTCGTCCAAAGTATGTGGAAGTATCTCACTGATGTAACTACGAAGATAGACAATGAGCAAGCACCATGCGATGGCATCCCACCATATAGCAGGTCCTTGCTGTAGTCGACTATAATCAACTAATCCTTTGAGGAGAAACTTTACTCCATAATAGCGTTGTTTGATGACAACCAGGGATATAATAAAGTGTGGCATGATAGTCTCCCATACTACATTCCTCTCAAATCATACCTAGAAGAACCGCACTTCCATATGAAACACGATCAACTGCAAAGAAAACACAGCTTTAGCTTTTATCAATAATGTACCATTGTCAGAAGTGGAAAAAGTTAAATATCTCGATATAAAGTTGAACAAGGACTCAAGGTCTCAAGTGGAAAACAGATATATGGTGTAAAAGGAAAAAACGTGTTACAAACTGTCCATTCCAGTAGCAACAACGTAGGCTTCCCAGTTGGACTTAAACAGCTCAAAACTTTGGCGAATCTCACCTGTATCCACCTGCAATGGCTTTGGCCATGGTACATTCGAAGAACGAAGAACTACATGTGGTACTTTCTGCTGCTTTCTTCTGCAATTCTTGTATTTGGCTGGTTACCAACTGCATTTTTTGCATCTGCAGAGCTAAGAATTGTTCCAAACCTTCCATCTCGAATTATGTAAACTACGTACAATTTTAACCTAATTTTGCAAGTGTATTTAACCTCTAAATTGCACACAAGTAAAGTATTTTTGTTGAATATAAAATTTTGTTTAGTCAATACACATTTTGTCTATGTAATTTTGCAAGCGTGATGTCTCAATTTATGAAAAAATTCATGTCAATCTACCAAAGGATGTCTGCCAAATTTCGACCATTTGATAATATGTACTTATCTGCCTCGCAAGCTCGGCAGATAACCCGTCCAGCCTCGCCACATAAAGTATAACTTTTGCTCCTAATAACATAATATACTATTTTAAGAGTCACTTCCTTTATACATTTAAGTTTGAAATTCCCGCCATATTTGAGAGCACACCATTGGCGCCGCCATTTTAGGGACCAGGTTCGCGTCAACCAATCAGGCCAGCGACGGCCAATGGCCAGTCTCTCATTTCTAGGGTCTCTAATGATTTGTGCTGAATTTGGACGAACAGACTTCCGTCTGGTTCATGAAAGTGTCCCTTGCGTCATTACCACCACTTTCTTCCACTTTTATACAAGTCGTTTGGTGACAACTCGTGCTTGAGATTCTCCAGGAAACTGCGGTTCGTAGACAGGCAACGTTGGGTACTAAGAGTTATTTACATTACGAGTGCGGTAGACAGCATTTCATAGCGTGAAATTTTAATTTTTTAAGCACGACGCTCAGCGAAGTCCTTTAATAAAATCGAGCGTTATAAAATGCTTAACGCATCGAGTACTGTATTAATTTTTTTGGCAGACACATTATATTAGAACATACTAGCAACCAGTGAGACAAATGTCTCATTTAATAAAACAAAAAAGACCGTTTTTCAAATAGAACGCGTTTTCGAGAAATCACGTGATTTCTCGAAAACCGGAATTGTCACGTGATTGAAATTCGGTTTCTGACCTGACATGACCATTCCAAACAAATACCTTTCATAACTTTTTTTTCTATCTCTTACGGTTTGGCTGCTGAAACAGCGTCCCGGACGGACCAGCGTCCCGGACGGACGTAAATCACGTGATTTCTCGAAAACCGGAAGTGTCACGTGACTGAAATTCGTTTCCTGAGCTGACATGACCATTCCAAACATATAACTTTCATAACTTTTTTCTCTATCTCTTACGGTTTGGCTGCTGAAACAGCGTCCCGGACACACAAAAGAGCGTCCCAGACAAGCCTATTATATATATGGATGGATGGATTCTATAAATTCGAGATTTTGTTTTCGAATATCAAGACCACCGTTACCATCAAGCAAGCTGCCGTCAATAAATTTTGAAGTCGGTCCTAAATCAAAATGCTTTGAAACGTCAAAAATCAAAGTCGTAATTATCTGCAAAGTATAATGTGTTATCATTTTTGGACTTTCTGCGTATACTGTTATTACTACCAAGCAGCTTTTAAATTAAGGATCTTTGAGAGGCAAAAACTGGATTTAAACTGTTTATGAATGTGTTGTTTACATATTAAGACGTTAAAAGTAATATTAGTTGGCGACGTAGCTTTTTGCGATTCAGTCTTATGCTCGTGATTCAAAATTGCGGTGTTGAAATAACGGTTTTTTGCATATAAAACAGCAAAACAGCGATGATTTTGTTTCAAAAAAATATAGGCTTATGTAGTTTAAAAAAACAAATAAACTAAGCTGTCGATGGTCAAAATCGATTCATTAGAAAAAAAGTTATCGCTAAAAAATCGCTAAAAATGACCGATTCTTCAATTGTTCTTAACTTTAAAAAAGAAACTTATATAACGTTGAAATTCTGAGAAAACATAGTACTGGATGAGCCGAAAACTCAAGTTTATGAAATTTGCAAAAATGTTGATTACTTTTTGCATAAATATTTTTTTTCGAAAAAAATACGTTTTCTCAGAAATTGATTTACACAGGTTTCAGACGTGCGGCAATAAGCATAGGCTAATTTTTTTCCTTAAAAGTTATGCTACCACACACAATATGAGCGCATATTTTTGTGCAAATTTAATTTGAAAAGTGATATTTTTTTTACGCGCACAAAATGTTCCGCTTGACGCTACGCGCCACGGCGCTGCTCTGAACGGAACATTTTGCGACGCCTAATGTAAACGGGTCCACAATAAACAATACAAGCAGCAATTTAAAACAAAAAAAATTCTCGGCTTCTATGGGTCGTACTGTAATATTTTTTAATTTCGTAGAAAGTTGACAGCTATCGAATGGTGCTTATGTAATTTCGGTACAATTAGAATTGACAAAAAATTCAACATTTTGTGCGCCTAAAAAAAGATCACTCTTCAAATTAAATTTGCACATCTTTGCAAGTGCAAAAAAATTTGCGCTCATATTGTGTGTGGTAGCATAACTCTTAAGGAAAAAAATAAGCCTATGTTGATTGCTGTACGACTTCTGAAACCTGAGTAAATCAATTTCTGCGAAAACGTATTTTTTTTTAAACCATTTGTGCAAAAAGTAATCAACATTTTTGAAAATTTCATAAACGTGAGTTTTCTGCTTACTATGCTTTCTTAAAATTTCAGCGTTATATAAGTTTCTTTTTTAAAGTTAAGAACAATTGAAAAATCGGTAATTTTTAGCGGTTTTTTAGCGAAATTTTTTTTCTAATGAATCGATTTTGACCACCGACAGCTTAGTTTATTTGTTTTTTTAAACTACATAAGCCTATTTTTATAAATTCATCTCTATTTTGCTCTTTTATATGCAAAAAACCTGATTCAGCTGTTGCTTGTAGTTCATTCAATTCTACGTGATTTGTTCTATAAATCTACATGTTCACTTTTCAGGTAGTATTTTTGTCAAGTAAATATCTAATTTGACTGAACGTTGCGGTTGTATTTTCAGCTAATTTAAGCATCTCCTTATTAAGGCTGGCGTTTTAAATAAGAAACCACTCACAATTATTTCTCTCTTTTTATTGTACTGCGGGGTGCTGCCTTCTATAATAATATAGACAAACTAGAATTTCTCAATGCAAACATTTCTACCTTTCATTATGCAACGGTTTGTTTCTCTGCTGAGCAGGTGTGCTCTAAGCAGGTGTGGATCAAGAAGACGGACAAATGTTTTTGCCGATGCAAATTATTTTAAGATTCTAGGTTTTTGTATGTATGTATTATCGATAACCTTGCGGTGTAAACACCGGTGCTTTATGTGTGCGGCTTTTAAATCACTATAATTAATCAGAAAGTCTGTGAAATTTGAGGCATATATAGAATAGACCGAAACCAAATGATATTCAATTCAATTTTTGAAAAGTTTCCGGTGGCGGGAATTAAACACGGGCCTCCTCAGCGAGAGTCAGGTATCCTAGCATAATTTTTCTTTTACAACCAGCTATATACTGTGCAGATAGATGAGATTTAACCCAAAATGCCCTTATTTTAATGGCTGAATTTTGTATCAGTAATAATGTATTAAGGACAAATGATTATGACGGTAAAAAAGTTTTGCAAAAGTTTCAAAGAGCAATAAACAATGCCCTAATAGGATTAACGCCCGAACAATGTTTATGGTACCACGTAAAATTTCAGAAATAGCAGATTATTTTCATAAAATCGTGTTATGACAAAAGTATTTCATCGGACACTACGATTTGCACTTTCTATTAAAACGGTTTCGTATATTCGTTTCAAAATCAATCTGAAAGTAACCTACAGTAAGATAGAAAAAAAAATCTATTCGGTAATACAAAGTCGGCCTTTTTATATCATTTGGAAACATAGAAATGTTACATTTCATTTATGCAAGGATTGTTGTTATGAAAATGCTGCGCGTCGATTCAATTCGAGGCACAGAAAGTAAAACACTTCGTGTTCGTCTTTAAACGCTTTGTCAAACTGACAGACATAATTTTTCACAAAACGAGCTTATTGATAGCAATTAGAGTGCCCGTTAATTGTTTTGAATTATCAGTTATCAAATTATGTATTTTTAAAGGTTATTTGCTGCCCTCGTGCTCTAGCACACCTCCCAAACGATGCACTCGGTGCAGCAAATTCAACTTTCTGTGCCTATTATCCAAATAACAATTTTTTAAATTTGTTTTGGCTTCTCCTACATGCGTTTTAGTAATGAAAACACTAAAGTGTGGGCTCCTCATTTTCCGCCTTAGCGGTTCTGGGTTAATGTAAGTCTGTAAGCCGTAGAAAATCATTGCATTGAGGACCATTGAGTGAGTTTTGATTATTAAGTTTTAATCTACAGCTATTTGTAATTTGCTGAATAAACACATTAGTAACTTTTCTCTTAGTCTAATATGAATGCAATCGATTAATGATAATGAGTTCTCGAAAGATACACATATTAGTGACGAACAACATGAATATTTCGCTTATCAACACTACAAGGGTAAATAGTAAGCCCAACTTTGACGATAATAGCGTTCGCCGAATTTGAAATTCAATCGCCTTATTTCTCACGTCAGACCATAATTCTGGGTTTACTTATGCAATATGAATTTAGCCACTAAATACAACTAATACAATAGAAAGCGCAAATCTATGTGGCAAGTCCACTGGCTTCAATCTATCTAGTTTTTGAATGTTTGCACTATTATCAAGTAGGTTTATTACGAGAAAGTTATTATGCTCTTCTAGTCTGTTTAAATATTTTTCAGTATATTTTACTATTGTTTCTCTCATCACATCCACTTTCAGCTCGTAACGCTTTTGCCTGGAAACGTTTAATGCTTTTGGTGTTGGTGTCTGCTGCATCACCCCATAGTTGAATGCTGTATGTCCAGGTCCATTTGAAAGTTACATGGTACATTATGAGCTTATTTTGGAGTGTCATTTTGATTTTCTACCGAGTATCCAGTACTATTTACTAAATTTGATGGCGAGCAGTTTTCTTTTATACCAAATATACGTCTTCCACGTTACACCCTTGTCCAGGCTCATTTTGAAGTACTTCACTTCCGTCAGTTGCGACAATGGTATATTATTAATTAGAACTTGCGGTATGTTTCTTCTGCACTTTGTAAAAGTAATATGATGTCATTTAGCTACATTTATTTTTATCCTCCACCTTTTAGTCCATTTCTCGATGTCTATTAAATGATTTTGTAGCATACTTTCAGCTATAATTGGATCTTTATGTTTAACGATTATGGCTTTGTCATCAGCGAAGTTGGCTGTGAAAGATTATTCGTTGGTGGGCATATCATCTGTAAAGATGAGGTATAAAAGGGGCCCCAGGATGCTGCCCTGGGGTACACCAGAACTGATTGGATGAAGTTCAGTTTGCAAGTGATCATATTTCACCTGAAAATATCTCTCTTCTATGTTGGATTTTAAGGATGATCTAGTATGAGTGAGGTAATGAGTATTTTAATATATAAAGGAGACCATCATGCTTGGGCAATCTTCCACTGGACAGGAAAATATCCTAGCTTCAAAACAGCATTAAAAAGAGTTGTAAGTAGGACTATGCATTTTTTGGGAAGTTCTTTAATTATCTGTCGTGTTATTAAATCAAAGCCAGGATCCTTTTTGGGGTGTAGGTTTGTTTCGATCATATCTTTGATTTGCCTTCTTTATGTAAAGAAGGAATTTGTTGATTCTGACATTTTATCCTTTTCGTGGATTTTCATTAAGCATAGTTGGTGTCTTCAGTTGGGCTGGAATTTTGAAGGTATTCTTGAAAAATTTTGTTTTTTGGTCCTTTGGTTAAACTCTTCAGTTCAGCGGAACTTATCTAGTATTTTGTCAAATTCTCCTCTGTTTTTAGAAATGTTTCTCTTAATTTCTATTAAACAGCATTATTGAGTTTTTTTGTGAAATTTTAGGGGTGGCCTCCTATGCCGACTCTTATATCACTTGAGTTAGATTCAACGCCGCTGATTCTATATCTTCTATGGTATTAAGTAGTATTTTCATTTTTACTTGAGTATTTACTAAATATCTAAAGTAATTCCAGTTTGTTTTATTATTAAACAATTTAGCTGGCTTTACTTTTTCAATAACTGTAGCACTAACTATGGCTATAACCAGAGTATGATACTAAGAGAGCTTTAGGTGTGATAAGATATCTTGATACTGTTACATTATCAATTGCCGATAGTAATTCGGAACATGCAACCGCACTAAGCTCAGAAGAAGGGCGTGAGTGACTTACCTTCCAAACTAAATGATCGAACTCATAGGGTGTTAGAACAATTCTATTAAAGCAGTTACTTTTGGTACTTTAGCCTCAAATCCTAGCATTTTCCGAGTCACGTAGTAAAGAAATTCGTAATTTGGCAGTAATGTTATCAAAAGTCATTTCCATAAACCTTATTTCCGCGTTGTTCATTTCAAACATTAACGCATTACAGTTCTTGCATATTCACCGAGACTTAATTTTCCGTTGCTAACGTGTTATTAAACCTTGACACTGCTGCAAACAGTCGTTCCTTTGTTCTTTTAAATTCTTAGTAAGCCGCTTATCAAAGCAGCTTTGTTCTGCCCTTGCCTTCTGCATGGATGATGTCATCTTGCCGCTATCACGCCTTAAGTTGTTTCAGTATTTCGATCCGTCTCATTCTAAAATCCAACGAGTGAAACAAGGATGCAGATAAGCCGCGTCCGCGCTATGTCATTCTTCCCGCTTGCCGCTTAGGAGTAACTTACTTCGCTACCGGCTGTTGAATTAGAATAAACGTTTTTGGCTTCTTCGGCCCCCGGCTCGGATCGCTTTTGCGGCCGGGGGGACGTTGCTCCAACTTTCGTAATTTTTGTTGTGAATAACTGTGTGTGTTTGGTGAACTGTGTCGTACCACGTTTAACGTTTTCGAACTGTTTCGTTTGGCAAGAAATCTCCGGCGTTGACAGTGTTGAACTTTTCGTTTGGAACCGCATGTGAAGCATCATGCCACCCTTAGTTGTTGCCAGCATCTTCGAAGCTGTGCCCGCATCACGTCTTCGTCCGTTGATTTCGCCGTCGTCCGTTCCTTCCTGTAGTTTGTTTGGGAAGCGACGCTATATACAGTATCGCCCGTAATTGTGCAGCCAGCCAACTTCCTCAAGGTAAAAGTTATTGTAAACTAGTTTTATTGTGTATAACAAAAAGTGAACGCCCCGTCGAATGTTGAACGATCAGCGCATTTGTTGTTAACGATGTTATCTGCTATTTGCTAAATTTAACGCATTGGCGTATTTCTGTGTTTGCTGTTTAACGTAACTGGTGGCAGTTTCGCCCTTGAGCCACATTAATGTGTTTGCAGTCAAGTCCAATAGTTGTAATTAAAGTTAACGTATTGAGTAATCTAACCTAACTAACGCTTGAATACTTCTAAGTCTAATTAGTCAATTTCATGTTTATTGCCACTTATTTATATATCTTTATTTCATCCTAATAGAGTTCTTGGTCAAGTATCGATGTTTTTCATTTGTGTTTGGTATTTGCATGCTGTTTTATGTACTGTTACAGATCTAAGAGGAGGTTAGCAGCTGCTTTAGTGAGTTATAGTTGTAAGGTAAGTCGAAACTGTATTTAGCTCGCCGAACAAACTCTGCCAAGTTTAAACGTGGCCAAGTGGATTGCCTACTTCCATTTTCAAGTCATTTCACTTGTGCTGCGATTGTTGTTTTCCCGATTTGTCAAGAAAATGGTGGCGCATCAATTATTTAACATCTTTAACCTCTTTTGTATCGATGTACAGCCCTAACTCAAAGGTAGAAAAGAACCCGCCCTCCCGGTTGAGTGTAGTCGGAGCAACCCTTCCTGTTACCGTCATCTAACGGGGTTAGGGCCTTGTATTTTCGATCGACCTCCCGATTTTGTCGTTTTATCGTGTCGCGACTGACAAGTCCGGCTCTCGAGCGTATGATTTTGTTGTGCACGCTTGAGGGGTGGTTTGTTATGCGTACAGCCCATGTCCCACTCGTTCATTTAAGCAACAAACCAATAAAATCGCTCAAGGTAGCAACACCAAATAAACAATGAAAAACCCACAGAGTGATAAATCGTATAATATTTCCAATAGATATTAAATCAGTTAACAGGGAGGCATAAAATCGATTTGTAGTTACTGGCATAACGTACACAGACAAGACTAACACAAAAAATAAATATATCACATTAGCAAATATTACAGTGTTAATTAGTTTACAAGCTCGACAGGGTGCATTCGAAATCGCAGCTATGCTGATGGCATTTTAAGCTAATTTCTAAGTGGATTACTTTCCACAGTAAGCTGGCCGAAACAAGTGCTTTAACAACAACCCGGATGCTAAGGCAATGACAGTACGGTGCTGCGTTCCACCATGAATATGTAATTAAATTGTTATTCCACGAGCACCCAACTATTCATTCAGATCTGTATGTAAATAGGGTTTTAAATACTCTGCTGGTCACTGTTCCAGCTAATTCTAATTGTTACTCGAAGGGTATGGAACAGACGCACCTTGAAGTTACCATTCGCTCAGTTAATTCTCAAGCAACATGAGCTTCGATAAAAATAATTGAAAATAGCACAGCTAGAGCTGGCAGTTCGTTTAACACCTGAGTACAAATAAATTAACTGCGGTAAAGCCGCTACTAAAACCATATGTGAATTGCTAAACAAATACGGCAAGGCCGTTAAGAATTACAATATACAAAAGCCGTTATCTAAATCATCTTAAATGCTACCTAACGAACACAGCGAGGTCGTTTGAAAGGGCGTTATCAATCATAGGTGGTATCACCAAAATAGCATATCTATATATTTCAAACCAGATTCGGCATCACGATGTTACTACCAAGGTAGGAGGCTGTCCTCAACGAAGTCGCAGGCTACGACAAACAGAAGCTCGCATTCAGGTCACTCGGAGATGCCGTGTGGTACTGCTTCGGGGTAAGTTTAGTCCATAATTTGAACGCAGCGGAAATGCCTGCCTGATTACACCAAGAACATGCGGTTGTAAAACCTCAAAATTTGCATGACATGTAGACGAGATGGTCAAATAGCTTCTGCCACAAACGCTAGGCTCTATGGGCCATCTTTACGAACCCTTAAACCAGTTCTACCTTCGTTATAGGAGCCGATGCACCTTTAAATCTTCCCAAAGACCAAACTTAATCTTTCAACATGTTTTAACAAAACTCACAAAAGCGACGCTTCCCCATCACGCCATCTCACGACAGCGGCGGAAGTTGGTGCAGATAATATAGAAACCTGTATTTCAAATACAAATATTTCAAATAGTAAATAGAAACCTGTATTTCTACTAGAAATGTTTCAAGTAGCGATCTGTATTGTTCGAAAAGCAACAAAAGTTGCCTGCAAATTAGGCGCTTTCGCCCGTGAAAATGCTAAATATATGAGAAATAAATAACTGGTCCCAATACCCTGGAGCAATATCCTTTGTAACAAGGAATTTTCTTTACATCCGTAGGCCAGTACGTAGGTTTATATGTAAACAAGTAGTTAAGTATAATTCTTGTATGATCTTGTACAATACCCTGTCTCTACTTGGTGGAGGGATATGAGAACCCCAAAGTGTATTTTTAGCATGTAGTCTCCACCAGCCATGAACCTTCTCCGAAGCTATTGAAGATAATCGCCAAATACTTGTTTGTTAAAAGGGTAATTTGGGGGATAGTACGCTGCTGAGAGAACGAGGCGGACCATGCCAGTCTTCTATTTCTACACTTGCAGCTTATATAAATTTTTTCTTGAAATTGGATACCTCATGATGTTTAATACCTCTCTTGATCAATATCGCCGTTTCACCCCCGACTTGTCGTTTAGCATCAGGATGCGGGGTGGAGTAAATATCATAATTTTTTATTTTAATGTGACTTGTGCTGTTGAAATGAGTTTGTGAAACGAGTAGAATATCTATATTCTGTTGTATTAGAAACATTTCATCTTCTTCGTTGTATTTTGACAGACCATTGGCACTCCAGAGAGCGATTTTATATAATGGGACCAGTTTATTTTTTCAATCGTTCCTCCCTCAGAAGATTGATATTTGTTGTTTACTCATTTATGGTGCGCTAATGTGCTAGTATTGTTTTTTGCATTAATAATGATAAATACTTTGAAAAATGATGTGAGTGTTTAGTTTGTAGAAATTGAGGGATTAAACAAAATTTTTTACATGTTTTAAGGAAAAATATTCGTTCGCTTACCTTTACAATTAGATTATTAATTTTACATATTCTACGAAGATTTTCCTCCGGGTGGAGTCCATATTTGGCGTTGACGAAGTGGTAGAAACCATTTTCGGGTTGACTGGCATCCATTTTGTAAAAACGGGTGGTCTTGAATACACGCTCCAGCAGGAAGTCAAGGTGTTGATTCGCTGTTGTGTTGAAATCCACGAAAAAAAAACGGCTGAAATAGGGAGGTTTACACCAGGAGGATCAATGAATCCTGATCTCCAATGCAGGTTCACATGTAATTAAAATTTTTCATAATTTGACTTGGGTAAAATTTGAAAAGTAATTTAGGAGAATATTAGTCAAAAATTATTTAGAATGTATGATTTTTGATGATAAATAAAAATCATAGTCGTGAAATATACTTTAAATTAAATTTTAAGTAAATTTTAAAAATTAATAAACGTTTCGCCACTTTAGATTACTTCATCAGTAATTTAAAAGCTCATTAAAATATAAAGGGTTAATACATTCTGAAAATAGAAAAAATAATTAGCGAATGTAACAAACCAAGTCACTACCAGTGCCACCTACCACCGTGAGCGCGCATTAAGCACAACACGCCAAACTACAAGAAGGTCCGTGTTCCACTTTAGTGCGGCAATCACAAGTGAGGTGGCGTTGTCGGGTGTTTGTTGCCATAGATATATTAAACAAGATACAGCCATGCGCGGTAAACGTATGTTCGTGCTTAAAAAACATATCAATGAATTCGGTACATCTCTCCATTTCATTCTGCCACGCATTTAATGTATTTGTTATTTCTTTTTACTAGTTAGCAGTAAGTCGCACGAATTTCGAGTGCTTTGTTTTGAAGTGTCATTCAAATTTAAAATTACGCCAAACTCGTAATTTACGTAGTTTATTGAAATAATAAAGAGCTCAATTAATATTTGTAATGAAAATGAGGACTTGTATTCTGTATTCTATTTCTTATAGTCCTTTTTATGAAGATTTATCCTTCCATCGGTGCGTAAACTCTTTTTTAGGATACTGCATTGGTAACTAGCGTTTACATAGTTACAAACGAGTCCGGTAGATAAAATTTACCGGTCTAGGCCGGTAAATTTTATCTACCGGACTCGTTTGTAACTGTAACTGTGTAAACGCTAGTTACCAATGCAGTATCCTAAAAAATCTTATACGATACACGACCGGTAGCATTTTTATGACCTTGCCAAACATACAGGTCTCGCCCTACGGGCTCAACCTGTAAAGTATTGGCGCGGCCATAAAAATGTTGCTACCGGTCTAATAACGTAAATAGCTATTAAAATACCTAAATAATACCTACTTACTACCTGTACTTATTATTCTTTGGCACCTCAACCCTGACAGGTTATGGATGCCGTTAATTAGTTTCTAGATTGCTTTCTGTCTTGTTTCAAAACTGCGGGTGTGTCCTGGCCTTTGCTATTATTTTTCCAGGCTTTTCAACCTCAGGTTTTCCTTAAGTTGTACCATGGTTTTAGGTCTTACAATATGCTGTCCTCTCATTGTAACTAATATCAAACATAATGCACAATCAAATAAACACGACTATTTATTTAATCCCCACTGTTTTGGGCTAAAATGCAGAATCCGAGGCCAATTACAATCCTTCTACATATTTTCCTTATAATTTTGAACATGCAGATTTACCAGTCAAACTGCTGTTTTCGTGGTTTTGATTGCTATATTGAGACAACAAAGACTATTTCTGGCACCATGTAACACAAGTTAAATGTATTTTGTCCGAATTTCTCTCAATATCGCATCAAAGTACCATTGCTTGCATAGAAAAGTGGGACAGTAAAAAATTCTATTTTGAAAAATGTGTTGGTGGCACTGTAAGTCTATGTCAAATTCCATGTTAGCAGGTTAGGGTTTGCGTCAGTTTTGACACAAACTGACGCAAAACCTAACCTGGTAACCTCGAATTTGACATAGACTTACAGTGCCACCAACACATTTTTCTATGCAAGCAATGGTACCTCTCTAAAGGATAGCGCTATACGTAATTCAAGCACTGAGAGTGACAGCAATAGAAGGTACGTCATTTTGAACTATGTCGCCGCATGGCTGTATCTTGTTTAATATATCTATGTTTGTTGCCGTTAAAACTAAGACAATTCGTGCATATCAGCGGCGGGCATTAAATATCACGGCAATAGTGCGATAATCACAGGCGAGATGGCGTTGGCAGTAATTTATCGCCGTTTAGATTAGAATACTTATTACATATAAGCTGCAGGCATGGAACATTACGGCAATCCAAATCCTTGTGTTATACCTCGGATTGCCGTGTGTGCTTTGCCGTGTAACTTATCTGCATCTTGCCCTAAGATAAGAGTAGTTGCCCGTCAATTTGGTCATACTTTGTATTTTGTGTGTGTAATCATCTAAGAAGAATAAAAGTGTATGTAACCTTGGTTTTGTACATTATTTCACTGGATTCAACACCAACCCTAACATATTGGAGCCCAAACTAGTGGCCTGGAACAGCCTGAGCTAAGAGACATCGGGAGGTGACCGTAACGCACAGATCCTGAATCTCGCAGTATTTTTTGAACATTTGCAAGTGCATCGAACCGGTAGCGTTTTACAGACATTAGTCAGCCGTTTCAAACACCAAAGTGTTTTTCAAGAAGACTACAGTGTTTCGTCGAACTAACCGAGTTTTGAATTGAAAGTTTTGTAAGTGCTCAGCCAGTTCGTGCAAGTGAAAGAAAAACTTGTTTTCTCAAAACACGAGATCTACTGATTGTAACGCGCACACGCAAGTTACCTTTGCTCTACAGACGATCAATAATTTCGCATCAGAACGCCGCCGATAACAAGAAGCCGAGCGCAGAAGATGGCCGAAAAGGAACATGAAATGTCCAACCCCCAGCAACAAGTTGAAGAACCGTCCTCAGCAGTGTCCGGCAACCAAACCATTCAACATACGATGGACCAGTTGCGGATGATATTGGATGGACTACGGTCTAGTCCTGCTCAACAGCAGCCTCAAGGATCGTTTACCAGATGCACCGCTCGTTTCTCAGGATGCACTAACGTCCGGACATTCATTGACACGATCCAAATCT
This sequence comes from Agriotes lineatus, assembly GCA_940337035.1. NCBI lineage: Eukaryota > Metazoa > Arthropoda > Insecta > Coleoptera > Elateridae > Agriotes > Agriotes lineatus. The sequence goes on along the minus strand of CALNHX010003735.1, from coordinate 33,973 downwards.
ACAAGGAATGTGAGAACATCCCGGATGCTCATGCCATCAAGACACTGCAACTCCTTCTGGAAGGACCTGCCGCAACATGGTGGAACAGTTACCTTATGGAAGGAAGCGACGAAACTCCTACAGAGTACATATGGACCCATGCGTCCTAATCATTCAATATTAAGAGATATCTTCCGTAGTGAACAGCAAAACGACCAAGCCACGGAACTTTTCATTTCGGAGAAACGAGCTTTAATCGCTGGTCTTTCTCCCACGGCTATGCCCAATGAAGAGCTGCAGCTCGACATAGTATACGGCCTAATGCACCAGAAGATCCGTCAGGCCATTCCAAGGACGTCATTCACAAGTTTCAACGAGTTTTTGGAACAAATAAGGAAGACAGAAGATTTGGCAAAGCCGGCATATCGTTGCAAGGACAACGAAACCGCACCGTCCAAGGAACCCAGATGTGGGTACTGCAAGTGCAACGGCCACAACCGCGAGGAGTGCCGCAGACGTAACCTGGACGAGAGACCTCACCCCGCTTGTTATGGGTGCGGCGAGCCAGGATCTATTAAAAGCAACTGCCCCAAATGTAACGGAAGTAACCACGAAATGGGATTGTTCTTGGCTGACATCAACAACCCCATGGAGAAGCACCTTCGTCTCCAGTTCAGCCCCGAGCATGACGACGTGCAGGCTACGGGAAACCCATACGACATCTTCGCCAGTAGTGCATAGTAATTCTACACACCGCTGGAGGATGCCTCACCACTTTCAAAGAAATTCATCTTTCCGCATTCACCGCGAAGAAACATTCCAGGTCTTGACATGGCAATGATTCACACCTACCAGTGCACTCTACGCGATGACGAAAAAACAACGTTTACCTCATCACAGAGGCAGGCTCTAAACCAACTTCTAGGCAATAAGGCAGCCAGCTTCCAACCAGGGGGAGAGCCAATCCCATATGCAGAGCACCGCATTGACACCGGGGACTACCCACCGATTGAAATTTCGCCAAAAGGAATGGCGCCCGCTAAGAAATCTTCCCTTGAGGTCAAACGGGACGAGATGCTCAATCAAGGAATTATAGAAGACACAAGGAGCAACGTTGCAAAAGGTACAACATCTAAGTTCGACCCCAAACGAGATGAATCATATGTCGTCATTCAGCAACGTTCACCTACCAGCTACGAAGTCGCCAGCCCTGGACAAACCATGGCAGCAGCTGTATACCACACGTCAGCACACAGCCCACACCATGGGACACAGGATCATATACCTCAGAACCCCATCCGGAAGCGAGACCGTCCAAGAAACAACCAACCAACCCAGCACCTGGATCCTCTGTCGGGACGCCTAAAGGATCCAGAGAGGGAGGATGTAACAAACCAAGCCACTACCAGTGCCACCTACCACCGTGAGCGCGCACTAAGCACAACACGCCAAACTACAAGAAGGTCCGTGTTGCACTTTAGTGCGGCAATCACAAGTGAGGTGGCGTTGTCGGGTGTTTGTTGCCGTTAAAACTAAGACAATTCGTGCATATAAGCGGCGGGCATTAAACATCACGGCAATAGTGCGACAATCACAGGCGAGATGGCGTTGGCAGTGATTTATCGCCGTTTAAATTAGAATACTTATTACATATAAGCTGCAGGCATGGAACACCACGGCAATCCAAATCCTTGTGTTATACCTCGGATTGCTCTGTGTGCTTTGCCGTGTAACTTATCTGCATCTTGCCCTAAGATAAGAGTAGTTGCTCGTCAATTTGGTCATACTTTGAATTTTGTGTGTGTAATCACAGTCTATAAACTAACCAGTCGTGTCACTCACTGTCGGTACCTTTGATGTTTGTGTCCCCTAAAAATCTACTGCGCGTTGTGCCTGGAGTCGATCTGGGCGGATCTGAGTATGGCGCGCTTTATTTGTATTTGTAAATTACGGGCACAACATTGAAGAATCGTGTGAACGGAAAATCATTTTTCCAGGTAGAAACAATTTATTAATAATGCACTACTTTAAGCAGTGATGTTTAAAATGAATATACGCGTTGATATCTGTTTAAAAATCAAAATGTTTTCTTACAAATGTTGCAAAATGAACGTGTTTTACGCACGTCGTGTGCGTAAAACACGGAGTTTTGCAATGTGTATCTTAAAAGATTTTTTCTACATACGTTTCAAATAGAACAAATAGGAGTAAAATAATTTCGTTCATAAAATGCGGAATTAGATATGGTAGCAGGCGTCCGTCAGTTACTTGGTTGTTAAGTAGTTTTTCAGACCGTTGTTTACAAACAAGATTCGTGTAATATGAACGCGTTATGTATTTAATAGCCCCAACTAGGCAAAAATGAGCAATTTCGAGTTTCCATCCGATATTGAAGATGCAGCAGAGGCCGCAGTTTCGACGCTTATATATAAGCGTCGATCCGTCTACAATGCAACCTACGAAAAATTCAAGGGATGGTGTGACCGAAAAAATGGACAGCAAGGTGCCGCACAATAACTGTAACCCGTGTACGAATACATCGACATCGTAAATTATATCATATGCAATGCACACGTAGCAGCACAAAGAATCACGAATAATTAGGCAATTCAGTCTATCGCACAACAGGTGTGGATTCAAATCTGCGCCTTTGGCTGGGAGTTCTGACATGCGTAGTAAAATTCGGGGACACATTTTATGGCGAGTGACACGACTGGATAGTTTATAGCCTGTGGTGTAATCATCTAATGAGAATAAAAGTGTATGTAACCTTGGTTTTACATTATTTCACTGGATTCAACACCAACCCTCACACGAACAATTTAATTCTTCCTTTAAAATGTGTACTTACATGATTAGTAAAAGATGTTTGGAAATTCTGTCACGACATTTTTCAAGGTTTACACAACAAAATTATTAATTAATAAAAACAGCAATTCTTTAACTACAATCCGTCCTTGGATATAATTAAGAAACAGATGGCATTAGCTGTTCTGAACGCAGAATGCAAATGAAATTTGATAAAAGGGCTTGCAAGGCCATTCACATTCACTATCTTCTAAACAATTTTACAAAAAACCTAGAAATCATTACAAACATCTTAATCATAGATGAATATCCAATTTATTTTATTAAAAAACAAATTAACAATTGCAATAAAATTAATCAATCAATAAATCTACAACCAAATTGCTTGGGCAAAGAATGTAATAATTCAAACATTTCTAACCAAAAGAAAACTATTTCCATTAACTATATCCCAAAACTTTCTGAAAAAAATTGAAAAAGAACTTAATAAATACAATTTCCTAACAACATTTAACAACCACAATGCTTTAGGTAATAAATTTTTCACGAGTTTAAAAGACAAGACTGAAAATAATATGCAATCAAAACTGGCTTATCAAATTGACTGTAATAACTGCAACTCTATCTACATAGGACAAACAAAACAGCTATTAAAGAACAAAATTAATCATCACAAGTACTCAATTAAAATTAATAATTTATCTCCGTGCAATAAAAAAAATGCACTGACTGACCACGCCAAAGAATCGCTACATAAATTCAATTTTAATACACCTAAGATCTTACATAAAGAGAATAATCTAAAAAACGTCTATGCTTGGAGATCATTGAAATACCAAAAATCCCCAATGCTATTAATTATAGAACTGATATCGATAACCTCAGTTTTATCTATCATAATTTGTTTAAATAACAATGTTATATACTAGAACCAAATATTTTACTCTCATATTCATGCTATTATCTTTAAAACAAATTTTTCAATTAAATAGATATTTAACCTAATTTAACCCTCTGCCAATGTCACCTGCATTTCCGAACTTTCTACACTTTGGGCATTAACTGATAACTTAAATATGTGAATGGCCTTGCAAGCCCCTTTATCAAATTTCATTTGCATTCTGCGTTCAGAACAGCTAATGCCTTCTGTTTCTTAATTATATCCAAGTATGGATTGTACTTAAACGATTACTGTTTTTATTAATTAATAATTTTGTAGTGTAAACCTTGAAAACTGCCGTGAAAGAATTTCCAAAAATCTTTTACTAATCATGTAAGTACACATTTTAAAGGAAAAATTAAATTGTTAGCTAACTATTTTTTTTTATTTTCAAAATGTATTAAACTTTTATATTGTAATAAACTTTTAAATTACCGATGAAGCCATCAAAAGTGGCGAAACATTTAAATTAAAGTCTATTTCACGACTATATGATTTTTATTTATTAGCAAAAATCATACATTCTAAATAATCTTTGACTAATATTCTCCTAAATTACTTTTCAAATTTTACCCACGTCAAATTATGAAAATTTTTAACTACATGTGAACCTGCATTGGAGATCAGGATTCATTGACACTGCTGGTGAAAACCTCCCTATTTCGGCCGTTTTTTTGCCTGGATTCCAACACAACAGCAAATCAACACCTTGACTTCCTGCTGGAGCGGGTATTGAAGACAAAATGCCACACAACCCGAAAATGGCTTCTACCACTTCGTCAACGCCACGTCAGCCCACCTGGAGGAAACTGTTCGTAGATTAAGTAAAATTAATAATCAAATTATAAAGGTAAGCCAACGAATATTTTTCCTTAAAACATGTAAAAAATTTGTTTAATCCCTAAATTTCTACAAACTAAAAACTCACATATCATTTTTCAAAGTATTTATCATAAACGGCAATATTTAGAATTTCAAAACCAAACTGTTATGAAAACTTTAACTGTTTTAATAAAATACAGTTATTTTTACTTGAATAAACTTAAACAAGAACTAAAAACAATTCAAAATCACTTCAATAATTTTACTGATAACAATTTAATCGTTAATTTTCTACAAACTAAATTAGTTCAGAATGCAAAATTGAAATCTAAGGTACATGCAAGGTTAACTAATAAAATTAGTTTACTGATTACCAAAAACCTAAAAGTTTCCAAGATAGACAATCCATATAGCACCAATATAGCAAACAACCAAATTAACAATAAAGTAACGATTTCAGATAATACTAATGAATTCATTTATAATATGACTAATGTAAATATTCCCAACAATGTTAAAAATATTTTAAAACTAGGTCCAAAATTTCACTTTTATAATGTGAAAATCAAACTTCCCATAGAAACTATAATATGTAAAATCGAAAATGGTATCACGGATTTAACTCAAACAGACCAAAACTCTATAAGTGCTAATATCTTAACAATTTTAAAAAAGTAAAAACATACATCAAAATTTAACTGTTTTTTAAATACAACACAAAAACGAACTTGTTACAAACATATATGAAACCACAATTTTTTTGAAAAGTAAACAAAAACTTGTATTATGAAAAAACTGACTACCATAATAAAATGACAGATTTGTTAAGTGATGAAAACACATACAAAAAGGAATTAAAGAACCCTACATCCATAATAGTCCATTCATATTAGCAAAATTAGAAAAAAGAAATTATAAAGTTTTGCCGTTTGGGGGTTATACACAACCATGGAAGAGCTTTCAAAAACAAAAGAGTTCCCAACTCCGAAGTGGTAGCTTCACTCCCAAAAACCACCCCTAACACGCACTGCGGTGGTTTTTAGCGTTTTTCTCAGAAACCGTAGGTCACACAGAAAATTTTATACTTACTAAAAATGTTCCTCACTGGAAACGCTGCGTTGCGTTTGTTGTTAGTCAGTTACCTCTACATTTGAATTGAATGTTGAAGTGTACTGCATCGCATTTATTGTTTGATGTGAACCGCATCGAACTTCTCGTTGGTGGTTGGGAGTGTTTTATAAGATTTGGAGAAAGGAAATTGCAGTTAGTGATGCATAGTTGCATCTATACCTGAGTTGAATTTTGGAGGCAGTTGGATAGGCTTGCAATGTTGATGTCTACGTTGCAGATACATAAGGGGAAATTGGCGACAAGGGGTGATGCAAATAGTTATGGAGTAGTATTTGCATGGGCGTTCAAGAATGTTAGTGAAAGAGACAGCTTGTGCTTGGTCCAACAGGGAGGTTGATTGGAGAGTTACGTATTAAACAGGTATATGTTAAAAAGATCTATATAAAATAATACGTTTTTAAGAAGTGAGCAATCGCGCGAGCGTTCGAGCAGTGAGGTCGCATTATCACAGTGTACCGCAAGCCTCGAAATTAATCTTATCGTCAACAATTGAACGATTCGACTATTTTTGTACCAAGTAAGTGAACATAGATTCTTTAGGAAAGTGCACAAATAACACACAGAATGCCTCCCCCACCGGGGTTGAGTATTCAAACAACTGAAGCTCTTAACCTTAATAACAACGTGAAACGCAAAAGCGACCAGCTAACACCACCGGAAAACGAGGTCCTAAAACGTTATTCATGGAACCCAGATGAGTTAATTAAAAAAAACCCATATTACCCTCTCTCAACACAGAATTCGACCGACAATGATACCCCGTCTGGAAGTCAAAACGACGATAATAAATCAAAACAACACAAAATACCGCCAATATTTATTCATAGCTCAAACAATCATAAGGAAATAATAGCAGACATCAAACAAATCACAGAAGATAGAGACTTTTCAACATCCTACAGCAGCCAATATCTAAAAGTTAATCTCACATCCCACGATGATTACCGGAAGTTAACTAAATTTTATATGAATAACCAAGTCCAATTTCACACTTTCCAAAATCCCAATGACAAACCACTGTCCGTAGTCATTAAAAACGTCCCCGTTTCATTAACTGAGAGCGAAGTTAAAGAAGAACTTTTAGCCAAAAATTTACCGATAAAAAGTGTAACTCGCCTAATCAAGAAAGAAAAACGGCCAATACCAATTTGTGCAGTTATTTTAACAGCAAACGATGTAGCTAAGGAAATATTTAACGTAAAAACTATATTTCATTCAATCGTAACAGTTGAAGTAAGAAAAAAATCGGTTAACATCCCTCAATGCCACAAGTGTCAGAGATATGGGCACACAAAAAACTACTGTGCAGCCAAACCACGCTGTGTAAAATGCAAGGAAGACCATCTACCCAACCAATGTAAGAAAACTCCAAATGTCCCACCAAACTGCGTAAACTGCGGTGGCGACCACCCAGCAAGTTACAGAGGATGCCCCCACCATATAGAACTCCAAAAACAGCGCATGGTAACAAAAACCCCAAGAAACGTTTCCCGACAAGCATTCACGACTCCAAATTTATTATACAGGCAAGTCACACAATCTAACTCCAATCTAAATAACCAAACAAACGAATCAGCCCCACAAATTTCTCCTCTTAACCACGATGGAATACTACAGCTCCTCAAAGAATTAATTACTCCCTTCATACCCCTCATTAAATCCTTTATATTATCACATATTCTCCCAAACATTCTCAATGGCTAACTTACATCAAATTCATAAGCTCACAATCCTCAACTGGAACGCTAATGGCATAAAATCCCAAAGACCAATCTTCATTTCCTTTTTAGCAAGATACAATGTAGATATTGCGTGTATCACCGAGACTCACTTAGCAGAAGGTGAAATATTTAGACTCAATGGTTATCAAATCTTTCGCCAAGACAGACCAACTGGATCAGCATAGGGAGGGGTTGCCATCGCTATCAAACGACAACTAAAATACACCACACCAATAGAAGTACCCGTCAGCAACCTAGAAGCAATATCTATTATTATCAGCACTGCTAATATAAACACTATTAAAATTTCGGCAGTCTATAAGCAACCCAACAAGAGACTAATAGAAAATGATGTACATAGCCTATTCAACAATATGGAACCAACTCTAGTTATAGGGGACTTAAGCAGCAAAAGTACAGTGTGGGGATGCCGCGCAAACAACCCGAATGGAAAAAAATTAAATGAAATAGCAGCAAAACACCAAATACATGTCTCTGCTCCAAGCGAGTACACATACTATCCATATAGAGATGACCAACAGCCAGACATACTGGATATTATGTTAACCAAAAATTTCCATAAGCCCATTCAACAAGAAGTAATCTCCGAACTGAATTCAGACCATCTACCCGTGTTAATCACATTTTCTTCTACCCCATCCTACAGACCACCAGTTCCTAGGATGATAAAAGGATACGTCAACTGGGAACAATTCCAGGAGAATGTAGATGCACAACTACACAATCCATCTCAAATTACAAGCATTCAAGAAATTGATCAACATATAGAGACGTTCTCAAAAACAATTGACTACTCTATACAAGCTGCAACCAAACCCTACAAAACTAGAAAAACGAACAACCCGAATATTCCGCCATCGTACATACTCGCATTAATTAATCAAAAAAGCAGAATCAGAAGACAATGGCAGAGGAACAAAGATCGTATACTAAAAAATCAACTAAACAACCTAAGCCACCAAATACGACGCGAAATTGACAAGTACAGAATTTACATATATAAAAAGAACCTTGAAAACATTGAACCAAGCAGCTCAAATCTATGGAAAGCCACTAAGACTATCACCCAAAAAACAGAAACAATCCCGACCATAACAACGCCGAATGGCACTTACAGCACTGATGAAGATAAATGCAGTCTATTTGCTAGCCACTTAGAACTTACTTTTACGCCGACCGTCTCCGATGAAAACAGACCTCACACTCATCGAGCAACTACATATGTGGAAACCCATCAGCCAGTAGTAGATGATTTTGATCAACCTACGTCGCCACAAGAACTGAAAGGATATATTCAACTACTACCACTAAAGAAAGCCCCAGGTCCGGATCTAATCCCCAACGTCGCTCTCAGAAACTTAAGCAAAAAAGCAATAGTCTTCCTGGTCATACTCTTCAATGCATGTTTGAGAATGAGCTACTTTCCCAACAAATGGAAACATGCCCACAAACGCTGGAAGAACACCACATACTACCATTAATCCAATTTGGCTTCCGAGCAGGCCACTCAGCAGTTCAACAATTGCAAAGAATTGTGGAAATAATTGAGAGAGGGTACGAAGAAAAACGTTACACAGTAGCAGCTTTCTTGGACATCACCCAAGCCTTTGATAAGGTTTGGTTAGACGGACTAAAATTTAAACTTCTACACTTACCACTTCCCCATTACTTGAACGGTATCATCTTCTCGTTCCTGGACAACAGATCCTTCGCAGTCCGAATTAACAATGCTATTTCACCTACTAAGAACATACATGCGGGAGTGCCGCAAGGTAGTGTCCTTGGCCCCACATTATTTAATATCTTCATACATGACCTGCCCAACCCACAGCAAAGTAAACTGGCATTATTCGCTGATGATACCGCCATATTCACCCAGGATGAGGACCTGCATACAGCTATCAATTCTCTGCAAACAGCCATTAATTCGTTAAATAAATGGTACAACAAATGGTGTATTTCCTTAAATCCAGCCAAGTGTACAACCAAAGTGTTTACCCTTAAACGCATAAAGGAACACCCCAGCATTCAACTAAATGGAAAAGTCATCCCCTGGAATCCCAAAGGAGAGGCCACTAAATATCTTGGAGTGTATCTGGACACCAGACTGACTTGGGGCAGGCACGTGAACAACAAGCTCAATCTAGGGTACAGCAGACTGAAATTACTATACCCACTGATCAACCGTAATACACCCCTACGCAACGAATGTACAGTCCTACTCTACAAAACACTTCTAAGGCCGATCGTAACTTATGCTTGTCCGATATGGAGCACAACCTCGAAAACAAACTTAAAAAAGCTTCAAGTTTTTCAGAACAAGATTTTGAGAATATCAGTCAATGCCCCCTGGTTTATCCGCAACAAACAGATACACAACGAACTATGTGTAGAAAGCATACAGCAGTATATCAAACGGCTCACAATAAAGTTTTTCGATGACTTAAGTCACACTAATAACAATGTAATACACCACGAACTGGGCCAAAAGAACTTGCATACTCGATTAAAAAGAAAATTACCCCAAGACCTAACATCAGACTCGGAGGACAACAGCAGTGAGTGAATGTAAACATCCTAAGTAGTGAGTGAACCGGTAACCCTGGTGTAAGTGTGCGCCTAGTGTCGAGGAAACATGCACCCCCAAAGACAATACAAAGAAATAAAACATTTGTAACTTTAACATAATCATTTATAACACTGTAAGGTGTTGAGCTGATTAACTGTTAATAATAATAAAAAAAAAGAAGTGAGCAAATAACATACTTGATAGAAATACTTGCCTTTGTTGACGTTTGAAATAAGTGTAACAGATACAATTTTGACTGATTTTTCATTTTTAATAATTATGACATTGACAGTTGTTGAACGGTATTTTTTTTAAATAGTCACATAATACTAATCGACTATCAAGTTTAATAATTCTGATAAAGCAAGAACCTAACCTGATGTGAGAGTCATTGTTCTACGAGAGCTAGCAAAAGAATTAAACTCAATAGAAAACCTCTTTATAAATAGGGCATATCTTTTAAATCGGTTGATATAAACAGCAATTTATTTCAATCTAAAATATAACATACAAGCTTATACAGTCTTTGCTTTACCCGAAATGGTAAAATTAAATAAACTAAACACCATAAGAGGGTAGGAGCATAGCAATGTATTATAATGCCTTTTCTAATTGCGTTTTATTTGAATTTTTGATTTCTTAATTTTTATCTGTCTGATTCTATATGTAAGACCGAATCGTTAGCCGTAGCAATTTTGTTTACTCCATTACCCATTACAAGTTATTTACCAAACCCTCAAGGACAAACCAGTTAAAACAAACGCTTTCTATATATATCGACAGCTTAGTGCAACCAACTCATGTAAATATACGTGTTTGTGGCGTTATATTAAAAACATTTTTTATATAAATTTTTGATGGCAGTTGTATGCTTAGTGATACAAACAAGAAATTGAAAGCGGCACTATATAGTAACGCCAAAATTGATATTTAATAACTTTTATCGGTTTCAGGATATTAAGCCTTTGTTTACATATACAAAAGTAGGCAGGTAACTAGGTCATAACTTATCTGTAGGGTTAAAGAATATTACCCTACATGGCGACCATAACCATATAGCAACCGATAAACTATTGAACAAATCACGGATGTTATGAATCATAACTGCCTTAGAAGTTTTAAAATCCTCGCTCTACGAGCTCGGATTTCAAAACATCTGCGGCAGTTATGATACTCATAACATTCCTAGATATGTTAATAGCTATTACAGCAAGGACATGTAAATACAATTGTATCTTGAAATGATATGGCTCCTTAGTGTGTTAGCACATGGTGACAATGAACTAGATAGAAATTTTTTCTTAACGGTATGGTGCATTACAGCAGTATTTTCTTAATAATTTTGTCCTTACGTGCCCAGTTTTGCAGTCTTTCCGCAGATAAATCAAGTAGTTCAATAACTAAAGAAAACTGTTTATTGCGAGTTATCGGAAAACTATTTTCTGCAGATGATACTTTACAATTTGTATCTGAAAGTGCTTCTGACATATTCTTCCCTATTCAGATTATTAATCCACGCATTTTCATTGCACTGGATAGGCCCACAGAAATTTCAGTTATAAATTATAACTACTACATTATTTTCCTTAAAGGAATTGACGTATTCAGTACTATAATGAAAAAGCTATCAGATTCTCACTTCTGGGATAAAAGTAACAGTCCACGGGGAAAATTTCTTGTAATTACTAAAACAAAAAATGACATGGAGACAATCGGTAAAATTTTGTGGAATTTTGATATCATCAACGTAATTTTTATTTTTTACAATGGTTCTCAGACTATCACTTCTGAAATATACGAGTACTATCATTTTTTTACAAACGATAACTGTGGAAAGACAGCCGCTTTAAATTTTGTGCAATACTGTAACGGAGAAGTGAACGTTGGTTTCATAAACGACGTTAAAAAATTAAACGGATATTCCGTGAACATGATTACCCCTGTAGATGTACTTAATATTCGAGATATTAATGTGAGAGCCCTCTACGGAATCGTTCTAAATCTATTATTTTTGATTTGTAGAACCCTTAATACAACCACTTCGGTTATTCAAGTTAATAATGTAACTTCTATATTGTACGAACATAATACAGACATACCTTTTTACCCTTGTCCAACGAGGGCACTTTATTTCTATAGAAACTATGATTCAACCGACTTTCTTTTTCAGTATCCTTCAGTGTGGATTGTACCCAAAGCAGAGGAAGTGTCGAGCATGGCTCATTTTACCTCAATATTTACTAAAGCAGTTTGGTTTACCCTTCTATTAATCTTTGTGCTAGTTACTTCTAGTTGGTGGTTTCTGGCAAAGTGCAGCGAAAGGGGCAGTACATTTAAAAATATTGGAAACTGCATATTAATAGTTTTAGCTTTCACATGTGGAAGTTGCAGCAATATGCAACCTAAAAGTACTGCTATACGAATGCTTGCAATATTTCATTTAATTTACTGTATTCACATATGCCTAGTTTTGCAAGCTAATTTAATTAGTACCTTAACTAGGTCTAAGAATGAACGAGGAATATCATCTATAGATGAATTGGCCAATGTTGATCTTCCTATCCTGGGCCATGATTACATAGCAGAAGCACTTCAAGGATATTCTTCAGAGCCTGCTTTTATTCAGCTACTAAAAAGGATTATTTCACTGCAATATTTCAATCTAACTGATAACATATTGAAAGTTGCCTATCTTCGAAACTACAGTACCGCTGGACCTTTAAATCTATTAATGCTCTATTCTAAACAGATGTCGTTGCTAGACGTTATAGATCGAAATACAGGGCTGCAACCGGTGGAGTACACCATGTGTTTGAGAAAGGGACATTATTTAATGCCAACTCTAAACAGGCTTATTAGACGCATTATTGAAAGTGGATTTTACGAGAAAATCTTTTCGGATGTTATCGCGAATTTGACATTAAATGATGAGCAGGATAATATCAGAGATAAAATTGTATTAAATGTAAATCACTTTTCTGGGTTATTTATTGGTTGGATTTCTGGGCTGGGATTTGCAACTGCTGCATTTATTGTGGAATTAGTACTACATCAATTAAAATATAGGGACAATATTTTGATAGTCGAATTATAAAGAAGTTATTTTTGTTTGCCACTAGTTCTCTCTAGCTATACCGCTAACATTAGTAAAACTAATAATAGGGCATAAGAAGATGATCTCCAATTACCAATCAGTATTCGAAGTGGGCATGGCAAAGTAGAACAAAATCAGCAATGGTTTCAAAGGAGAACGGCACTGCTTTACTGCCTACTCAGAGATAAGCCAGTCTAGTGTACAATTGTATTATCTAAACAAGAGTTGAGTTGCTAAAATTATGTCTGATTAGTTAGACACTAGAAGGAATACAGCAACTTGCAAACTCATACTATCTTGGTGCACCAAAGGAGTGCGCTGAGGCCCATTTTATATCTGTTATACACTGTCGCTGCCACCAGAAACCTAAAAGTTAATTCAAACAAAATACAATCGTAGCTAAGCGATGGAGAATGAAGGCGAAGGAAAATAAATCAATACATCTAACTTTCCATGAAGAGATATGATTTCGCACCGGTAGCGTTCAGTAGTCAACAACTTCAGCATCACACCATGGAAAATATAACTTTCTGTATATCTAACACAGGATGACTTCGCAGAATTACTTAGAAATCGAAAACAGCTCTGCATGCAAATCAGATTAGTTTACGGGGAAGACTTCCTGATTAAAAGCATAAAATATATTATTAAACTATAAAATTGTCATTAAAACCGATATGGATGTTCGGAATTGAACTCTGGAGTTATGCAGCAACAGTGATTTAGAAATCACCCAAAAGTTGCAGCACAACCTACTCCGTGTTATGGTGAATGCGCTGCATTACGTGCCAAATGCAGTGATTCTAAATGATGTGTAAATGTCTTTCGTAAAAGAAGTGATAATAAAGTGCAGTGTCAAGTACAATAAAAATATAAAAATTTATAAAAAAAAATTGTAAAGAATGAAGTAAAGTTTATTATGAAAAATAGACGGCTATAGAGTTTTAGTCGTCAGACTAGTGTGTCGCTAGAATTAATGTTAGTAAATTTTACCCAAGTTGAGCGGTATACGTAGCCTAGTAGTAGTAGTAGTAGTATTTTTGGGGAGACTCATGTCTAGCAAGTAGGCCTTTATAGGCCCTTTTTGCCAACCCCATGAACAAAGCCTATGTATGCAGAGTACCAGGTATCTTAGTCCTACTTAGAATTTTGCCGAGACTAATTAGTTTCAACCCTAGCAAGGGATCTTTTACATGCTACACATTGTAGTAACATGGGACCCACGGCTTTACATCACTTCCGAATGATGGCATTCTGCAGAGATTTTCATTCGTATTTTTTAATTTTTAAAAACCTCACCGGAATCGTGGATCGAACTCTCGACCCTTAGACCAGTAGCCAGAATGCTTATCACTGAGCTATGGAGCCCGGTATACGTAGCCTAAATAAATAATAGAGAGTTCTCTCTGAAATCATTTCTACAAATCAAGACAAGCGCTTTGTCTACTGCGCAACATATAGTGCTCAACGTATGGAGTCCAATAAAAATATATAAAGCATAATTAAGCTTTATGCAAACAAGCAAAAGATAACTTGCGAAAGCAATAATCTGCAAACAGGCATACGAGAAATAAATAGGTAGTGTAGTTAAATTAATAATAAACAAAAGAACTGACCAAGTTAAATGGTCAAGAAATGGATATCAAATTAATAACGTATACTTTGGTGAGGGTGTGGCCTTAATTCCAGACAATGAAGATTATTTAGGAAGACTTCTCTTGTATTTCAAAAGGAAGCACAGAAGTACCATTTTAATATTTTCACTAAGAGATCCAAATCCTTTATGATATCGAACGAAAGTGTAGAAGAAGAAGAACGTTTACTAAAATATGGAAGTTTGAATTTTTGCTAATTTACACATTTTTATATCAAGTTGAAATATTTTTATAGAAATAGTTCATATAAGTATAAAAATAAATGACACGTGTTAGAAAACCTAAAAGCATTTTATTTTCTAATATGTTAATAAAGTACCATGGTGGTTTAAGCCACTCTCCGTTGCAATTAAACTATCTAGCCGCGGTGGATTAATTATTCACCAGCTCTAAATTTACATTTCGCCGCGCGAGATTGCATTCACTCATCATATCTGTACTAATATTATGCGCACGTGTTTAGAAATGATTTTGCAACATACTGTTACTGTTGGTTTGGTTTGTGACCCACCATTCCCAGAAACTAATAGACATATGAAAATATAAATCTTATATTATAAGAGCCGATGCTGTCGTCACAACCGTAAGCACAAGTGGCGCCGGCACAGGCAGCATGAAGGGCCTGCATACTACTACCACACACGCGCTTGCTATATAGGTTTCTATAAGTGCAGGTTTCTGTAAGCGCACATGCCGACCGTAAGCACGTAACGTAGGCTGGCTACGCGCGTTCTAGTAAATTTAAATTGCAATAAAAACTGCTCGTGTACTTAGGCTGTTGTGACTGGGCAACTGAAGAACCTAATGGCTAACTAAAAATGAGTTTGTAATGAAATATAGTATGATCAAATAGTATATTAAGATGTAAGGGTGGTAGGCGACTCTTACAAGGTCGAAGGTAATGTATACAGGACCGAGGATTGCCGAGGTCCTGCAAATTACCGGAGACCTTTAAGTGTACCTGTACGCCGTACGTATTTATTTTGCATGATCGTTAAGTTTATCAACATATAACAGTAATTTAGAAAATTTGAAATTAATTTTTTTAGACCTCCATATCTAGAGTTGCTTTGTAATCACCCTGGAAACAGATACATTTTCATTTGATGTTAGCGTTTTTTGTGTTCGTTGTATTTGTCGATTTGTTAATAATGTTTCAAGAAAAGTTGCAAAGCGAAGACAGTGAAATTGAACAAAATTTTGCTATTGGATGCAGTACAATCACACCACAAAAATCCAAATTAAGGTACGAAGCGACATACGCCACGTTCAAGAAGTGATGTTCTGAAAACACGTTGCTGTTTCTGAGAAGCTTTTATTAGCATATTTTGTTCAACGAAGTGAATGTCTGAAGTCTCCCAACAGCTCCTAGGCGAAATATTCGATGCTCAGGTTCACTATAAACTTGAATGATGTTACAGACATCTCAAAATTTACTAAGTTGATAGCATTTCTGAAGAGTAAAAATGCAGGCTAACGACCTAAAAAGTCACAAGTGTTGAGTAGGAATGACATCGATTCTTAAACGAGGCTCCCGATGGCATTTTTTTACTCATGAAGGTATGAATGGAGAATAAAGTAAAAAGCGAATTTAGTGTTTTGGAACACAATTTTTTGTTGATTTTAGGTAGTTATGATAATGTGTATTGCCGGAGCCTGCAGGAAAACGGAACTCTGCGATTTAACTGTCTATGACGTAGAAGATAGAGGTGATTTAATTCTAATCTGAATACAATATACAAAAACTGGAATACAACGAACTTTCACAGTTGTAAATCAAGAAGAAAAAAAGTTCACTTTTTGGAAGTACCTATATAGAAAATACGCCAGTCTTCGACCGAAAAATTCTAGCAGCGTAGATTATTTTTGAAGTACCAAAATGGCAAATGCTTCTATCAAGTCGTGGGGAAAAATTCATTTGGAAGTTTTCCATTTAAAATTGCAACATATCTAAAGAAAGACTATCCCAGAGCATACACCCAACATGCATTTAGGAGGACATCTGCTACCCTTTTGGCTAATAAAGAAGCTGATGTTCTGACACTGAAGAGGCACGGGGGCTGGGAGTCTTCCACTATAGCCGAGAGTTATGTGGAGGAATCAGTTGAAAATAAAGTTCAATTTGATAATAACATTTTGCATGATCAAAACGTGCAGATAAATATCGAACAAGTACCAGCTGCTGTTTCTGGCCCACAGGAAGCGTAGTACCGTCGATTGCTATTAATGCAGAACAAGAACTAAACCAGCAAAGTAAAATGCCATTTATTTTTAATAATTATGCCCCAAATTGTTCAATTACTTTTAATATGCGTTAATATAGTTAATTTACATTTTTAAGTTTGTGGTTCTTAATGTTACATGCTTCAATGTAGGTATTGCCATTAGTTAATTCCAATAAAGTTTTTGATGAATTTGTGAACATTTAATTGGAAATCTACTTGCGGCCCGAGGGCGGTAAGTAATTTATTTACTGCCCTTTGCCTATGGCAATCGCAACCAAGTGGTAAAAACAATCTACTGCCCTGGTAACAACGCTGGTAAACTAATAAAAATAATAGATTATGCAAAAAAAATTATTTCATCTAGTATGGTTGTGAAAATGCAAACCAAAGCCTTTAAAATTGAATTACATATTTATATTTAATTCAAACTGTCAAATTTTATTATTACTTAAGGACGATGCACTCTGAACGTGGATCATGCATCCACTCACCATTTTCTAGATGCCAGTTTCTATAATATGACTGTATCATACAAATTATGAAGGCTTGAATAAAGAATAATTATAGCACAAACAGAAAATGTGACAGTTGTCAACAACCCAGTTTTAGAGCAAGCAATTTGTTCTTTCATAGCCATACTCGACGAGATTAATTGTTGATCATATGTTATAAAATGACGCAATGACGTAACCAAGCAAACTATAGCCCTTCTTTAAAGCAAACCTGCTTATGGGTAACAAGAGACACCGCTTTGGTCTAACGCTGACTTGATCAATTTTCTGAAAAGGAAAAATGGGTTTTTTCTTCTACTCTATACCTTCGTTTGCTCGCTGGAACCGATTTGATTCAAGATGCAAGTAGCTTCCTCGTCTGAGATGCTTGGGCGCTTTGCTTGCTCCTTCCTGCCTTCGCTGATGCCCTCCAATGTTGCTGGTATTATCCGTACAGTTACGGCAAAAAACAAAGTGGAACAGTTCTGCATTCGCAGTTATTCTTGTTTTATCAACAATATTAACTTGTGACCTTTTTAAGAAAAACTGTATCATTGACAAATTGATGACATTTCTAGAATTAGGACTAGTTTTTTCAATAAATTTTTAATAACCAACAATTACAACTAAATTAAAGCTAAATTTTTTATAAGAATTGTACCACATTTTGGCCATCACTGGCTTCTTCAACTCGTGAATGTGTGTCGAAGTCCGGACTTTACTGCTGCAATCTTGGCTATTTTACCGATTACCGGAAAACACTGCACACAACCACAAATAGCCAACGCCTGAATAACAATAATACGACCAGTTGGAACTCTAAAGACTTTACTTATACGAATATTTACAATACTCTTTCTCTTTTTTATTTTACTTACAAGTGTTGCTAAGTAATTTACTATGAATTTATAAATTAAATTGTTTATTTTCTCGAATGGTTAATATTGTCAGGCTAACCTTACATTTGTGCGCCAGCGTGGCTCGGTGGTTAGAGCATTGGACTGCGGCGCGGAAGTCTGGAGTTCAAATCCCAGATCGATGCCTGGCGGGTGGCCTACCCAGTCGCTTTAAATAATTGGGTACCTGCGTTCGAAAGAACAACGGATAATAATGCGGTTGTCTAATATGTGGTGCTCACCACTTCACCACGTCTCACGAATTTGACACGCGACAACCGGGTGTGAAAGCGAGGATACGGAAGCTCTGACCTTCCGCCTTGCAGGCCAAGCTCCTTCATGGGGTGTTAGAGCCTCAGCATTATTATTAACCTTACATTTATTTGATTTACATAACTTTTCAGGTTCTATGCATGAACACTCTTAATAATTGCTGAAGATTACAGGCTGTTTTATGCACTTAGGCGTGTTACATGACTTCTTAACACTGTATCATTACAAGTAACTTCACTAAGAACAGCCTAGCATGTCGCACTGAATACACACTAACTGCACTTTGACTCTGTGATGTTTCGCCACCAGTAGTCTAACAGAATCTGATTAGCATGTCTTACGTTATTTTTTCTACGATCTTGTCAAAATGACAACTTTTTGAACAGTTTCTAGTGACAAAAGTGACGTTTGTAGCACTCTTAATATTAGCTCCCGAATTACGTCGTTTTTACATATTGCCATTGGTGGCGTGTTTTAATACTATATTAAAACACGCTTCTCCATAAATTTGAATGTCAACATAACCTAGAATATCTAACACAGTATGACGGAAAAAGTGTCACCGAACTAAGTTTTTGCATTTCTGTTACGATCGTAGAAAAAACAGAGTATCATACACGTGTATAAGTGCCATTAAAGAACTTGCGACGTTAAAAGCACTCCGCTTTGCGTCGTGCTCTTAAACTCGTCGCACGTGCTTTAAATGAGTACCGATACACTAGTATCATAATATACTATTAAATATCCGTTCATTTATCAAAATCATAGTAGCATTTAGCATTTTAAATTATAACATGGAATTAAGTTAATCGAAACACTGCCGATATGGTCTTTGGAACCTATTTGCTATTCTTAATCTAATTAAATTATAAATTACTTATCAATTATGGCTTATAAATCTCTCAATGTTTAATTCCCGTAATATTGCAATATGTAACGATCAATAAAGTACTAATTAATATAATATAATAATAGAGAAACTGAAGCAAAAAACTATTAGATTGTAATCCGCTTACTCACTTAAAATTTATGTATACAAACATTTCATCGATTATGGCCAAGTTTAATGAATTTAATTTATATGTAGCAGATAATGAACCCGATATTATATTAATGTGCGAGTCCTGGCTTAATGAGCTCATAACCGA
Source organism: Agriotes lineatus (assembly GCA_940337035.1). Classification (NCBI taxonomy): domain Eukaryota; kingdom Metazoa; phylum Arthropoda; class Insecta; order Coleoptera; family Elateridae; genus Agriotes; species Agriotes lineatus. The sequence goes on along the minus strand of CALNHX010003735.1, from coordinate 14,200 downwards.
TGATATTTTGAGTATTCCCAACTATAAGATTTATCGAAAGGATAGAACTGGGGCCAGAGGGGGTGGAGTCTGTGTGTAAGTAAGTGACAAAGTAAGTCATTTCGCAATAACCGCAAACGTCAACAAAGTTTTAACCGAGCAAAATACGGAAGCAATTTGGTTAGATTTAAAAATAGCAAACCTGGAACTGCTATTAGCATGTATTTATCGAGCGCCAAATTCATCAAGAGATTACGATGATAACATAAACCAGTCAATTATTTCAGCCAATAACCAGAATAAAAACGTTCTTATTTTCGGCGATTTTAATTTTCCCAGCATTGATTGGGAAAACCTTTCTCCACGTGATGGTAATACCTCAGCAGCCGTTTTTATGGACATGTACCTGAATTAAAACCTGCACCAACTGATTAAGCTTCCAACACGATTCCGACTACCTGATAAACCATCGCTTTTGGATTTAATATTAACTTCGGATGAGAATTTTCTTGCTTTCGTTAGGTTTGATCCCCCGATGTTACTATCATTGCCACAGCCCAGCTATCGCTCATGTCGCATGCCGGTATTAAAAAGAAGGTAAAAATGAAAAATTTTTGGACAGCCAGCTATCCAGATATAAATAATTATTTCACTAATTTTAAGTTTAACTACGCAGATGGTAATAACGTCGATCACATGTGTGATACTTTGGCCGGTACAATAGATAAAGTCATTGAAAAATTTGTGCCTATGCGAAAAGAAAGAAGAATGCGCGACAAACCTTGGTTAACTAAGCATATTCGAAAACAAATAAAGAAAAAACGCTTATCTTGGAATAGATTTAAGACTTCACATTTACAAGTAGACTATGAGGCATATCGAGCGAGAAGAAATTTAGTTACAACTATAATTCGATCTGCACGTTCTAACTATGAAAACAATATAGTAAATGGAGGAAGCAAAAATTTTTACAAATACATTCGAACTACAATGAGATCTAAGGTCAGGTCACTGGCTCTAAAGCGCACTGGTGAAACAAATATTATAACGGATCCTATTACAGTAGCAAATATATTTGCCGAGCAATTCTCAAGCGCATACGTTAACGAACCAGCAGGGGATATGCCATCGTTAGATATTGCTACTCGTTGCATCAGCAGTATCACAGGAATTGACTTTTCTCCCGAAGACGTTCAAAAAGAACTGCTTCTATTGAACTCGCATTCTAGTCCAGGTCAGGATGGTCTCCACCCACACCTACTGAAAAACTGTGCCTATACACTATGTGAACCTATTGCGACACTTATGTCTCGATCCTTTAGCACCGGCAGATTACCTACTGCATGGAAATCCGCCATAGTCACACCTATATATAAAAAGGGAGATAAACTGATTGCTAGTAACTATAGGCCTGTGAGCTTAACGTCCGTTTTAGTAAAATGCATGGAGAGGATAGTTTGTAAGAATATAACACAGTTTTTTCTTGATAATGGAGTAATCCCAGATAGCCAACATGGATTCGTCCCTGGAAGATCTACAGAATCTAACCTATTACTAAATCTATCTACTTGGACTAAGGCAGTAGACGAAGGTAACCCCATCGACATTATATATTTGGACTTTGAAAAGGCCTATCGAGAGGTTGATATATAAACTGGAACACTACGGCATCAGAGGAAATCTTCTAAATTGGATTACCGACTTCTTAAAAAATCGCACATTTCGCGTCCGAGTCGATGGAGTTTTATCAGATCAATTTCCGGTAAGAAGCGGGGTGCCGCAAGGCTCGGTTTTGGGCCCGATCTTGTTCATAGCATACATTAGTGACCTCGCTACAATAATTCACTCGTCGCCAACATTTTTCGCAGACGATACAAAATTTTTCAACAATCCTATAACTCACGGTGCTACTATTGTTACGGATCTGGAGCGAATCCAGATATGGTCTTCCACTTGGATTTTAACCTTGAACGAGAGTAAGTGCACAGTTTTACATCTAGGTTATCATCATCATCATCATCCCTCAGCCGTTTGCATCCACTGTTGGATATAGGCCTCCTCCATGTTCTTCCACTGTTCTCTGTTTTGTGCCTTGTTTATCCAGTTCCCTGCCACTCTGCGTATATCGTCGCTCCATCTCGTTGGTGGTCTACCACTACTTCTTTTAGTTTCCCTAGGTCTCCACTCCATGATTCGCTTGGTCCATCGATTATCGGTCATATGGGCTACATGGCCGGCCCACCTCCATTTGGATTGCGTGATGCGTTGGGTGATGTCAGTTACTTTCGTTCTTTCTCTTATGATCTCGTTCGGTATTCTATCTTTTATTTTTATTCCAAGCATCGCTCTCTCCATTGCACGCTGGGCCACTCTTAGTTTATTTATGGAGAGCTTAGTTAAAGTTAAGGTTTCGGCTCCGTATGTGATCACAGGCAGAATACATTGTTCATACACCTTTTTCTTTAAACAGATAGGAATGTCCCCTTTGAGGATGTCACGCATTTTGCCAAAAGCTGCCCATCCCAAACTTATTCGGCGGTGAACTTCACAAGTCTGATTATCTTTCCCAATTCTTATTTCATGACCAAGATATTTGTAGTCAAAGACTTGTTCTACGTCTTTGTCATCAATTTTCATGACATTATTAGGTACTAGATTTGTCATAAATTTGGTTTTTTGAAAATTGATATTTAGACCGATACTTGTCGACGCTACTTTTAATTCTGAGAGCATTTGTTGGGCTTCACAAAAGTCAGCAGCTATTATAACAATGTCATCGGCGAAGCGTAAGTGGTTTAGGTATTCGCCGTCGATGTTTATACCTCTTCTGTCCCAATTTAGTGCTTTAAATGCATATTCTAACACTGTTGCAAAGAGTTTAGAAGAAATTGTGTTCCCTTGTCTAATGCCTCGTTCTACTTTATATTTGTTTGTGTTTTCGTGGAGTTTTACGCATGAGGTTGCATTACTGTATACATGTTCTATCAATTTTGTATACCTATAGTCTATCCTACTTTGTTGTAAGGCTGATAGTATCGCCGGTAGTTCGACAGTGTCGAAAGCTTTCCTGAAGTCAACAAATATTAATACTAGCGGTTTATTGTATTCGATTGTTTTTTCAATGAGGGTCTTAATTGTCTGTAAGTGGTCATTCGTTCCGAATCCGATTCTAAAACCAGCTTGTTCTCTCGACTGATAAAAATCTAGCTTGTTTTCTAAGCGTTTCGTGATTATTTTAGTAAACCATTTATACATATGTGACAACAAGCTGATTGGTCGGTAGTTCTCTAGGTCTGATATGTCTCCCTTCTTGTGTAAAAGTATGGTCACCGCGTTATTCCATTGTGCTGGGATTTCACTGTTTTCCAAACAGAGGTTGAAAAGATCAACTATTACTTTCAACACCTCTTCACCACCTGATTTAATAGCTTCTATCACTATTTTGTCCTCCCCAGGAGCTTTATTATTTTTCATTTCTTTAAGTGTATATTTTACTTCGGCAATCGTTATTTCTGGTAGGTGTTCGGAGCCCTGGTTAATTATTTTCTTCTTACTTGTTTGTGGTGAGTCGTCTTTTGTCTTTGTTCTTACACTTTATACAGTCATGTTTTTATACTATTATTTGTTGCATTAAGGATATATTTTATTGAGAATTTGTGTATTTTGGTCTATCATGTGTTAAGTTAATAGGTATTAGGTATATAATTTTTTATTATTCTATCACAAATTTAGATTTTGATTAGTAATTTGTTTCTAATTTTCTGAAATTGCGCGCATATTATTATTTATTGTAATAAGTATTATTCTATTGAGAATTTGTATAATTGGGTTAATCATGTGTTAATTTAATAGGTATTAGGTATAATTATAATTGTTTATTATTCTATCAAGAATTTTGATTTTAGTTAATTTGTTTTTAATTTTCTTAAATTTAAGTGTATTATTATAATGTTATGCTTTAATTTGTAGGGGTTTTATCGGCTATACCGTCTACCCTAATGTAAAATAATAATAATAATAATAATAATAATTCTGTTCAAGCTTTATTTAGGTATTCTCACTACATACATTTTCTTCATCGATATCGTCTTCACATCTTTTAATCTTTTAACATTTATTTTTTATTTTTACCACGCCAATTTTAGTTAATTCACTACCCTTTTATATACCAAACAGCTTTTAATTTTTATAGAGTTTATTTTCGCAATTTTAACCCCTTACACGTTTTTGTACCTATTTATTTTTTCATACTGATAAATAAAAAATATCTCCTTAGTAATTTAGTTTAGCATATATTTTATAGTCCAACACACTATAGAAACTTTATCATACTGTATTGGTCTAACACTCACTATGTTGAATGGTATTTCTCGACGTATTTGCCATTAATCCTCCACTTCGTTTCAGATAATAATTAAATTATGTTAGAATCTTACTGTTTCTTATATAGCTTCATTCAATTGAATTTTAAATTCTATTTCTTTTCCTTACCAAATACATTTTTAATCATTTCGATATCCTTTTCATACTTAAATTCATCTTTGTAATTTTAATATTGTATTCTTTTAATCTTACTAGTCTGATATTAAACATTACAATGCTTTTACATAATGTAAGCACAGTTTATTTATAAGAAGTAGTATAGTCGTTATTAGTTATTTGCCTCATTCAAGTAAAAAAAATTAGCTAAACACAAATATTTCGAGCATTCGTAACATCGGTATTTTATTTTCGACGTTATGTTTGGGCAAATTTTATTTCGTTCTCTTCCACATTTTGCTGGTAACAACCAGAACTCACCTGAAATATCTTTGTACCTAAGTTTTGTGCTTGTTATATTTCAAAACTTATTTTCGAACATTAACTGGAATTAATGGTGGTGGCTGCTTCATGAAGTCTATCGGTAAGGTCTTCTCGAGTTTGGACGGAAGTAACAAAAACAACATTTTAAAGTAAAAAAAAGTTTCATTTCTTGATGTCATCGATTAAGGTCTCTACAGATAAAAGTGGTTCTAAGAAGGTTTCAAATCTTTCTTCTTATGCCCTCTCTCCTAGCGAAAATTCAATACTTTTAAAATGTTTGAGTTTTTCGTTAGCCCCCAAAAGCATTCCTAAGGAAGAGATTATTAGTTCGGTAGAATGTTCTGTGAGAACGCTTCCTAAAGACGTCGCCGATCGTATTCGCTTCAAAACTATCAAGTGTTTACGATCATCTAAACCTCATAAAAGTAACATTACGAAAGACGAAAGGAATGCTCTCAACACCTTACGTTCAAATTCCGAGATCTCAATTTTCTCCGCTGAAAAATGAAATGCTACTGGAGTTATGGATCGAACAGAGTACACCATTAAGGTTACGTCTTTACTCCAAGATTCTTCTTATGCCCCACCTTCTCCCGACCCAACTTCCAAAATCGAACGGAAAGTCACTTCTCTCATAAAATCTTCAGATGATCCCACTGATATTCGACGGAGGTTGATTCCTCACTCTTCAAACCCTCTTCGGCTTTATGGTCTTCCCAAAATTCATAAACCAGACATCCCCCTCAGGCCCATTGTCAGTACTATAGATTCCCCTACTTACCTACTCATTAGCTAAATACCTAACCACTATCCTCAGAAAGTTAAATCTTCCTGATATGTTCGCAATTCAGCCCATTTCGTTAAATTTATATCGAATATAAGCGTTGAACCTGAGGATTTACTTGTGAGCTTCAATGTTACTTCTCTTTTTACTAAAGTTGATATTCCCCATTCCATAGTCATAATCCAACGGTTGTTATCAGAGCATGAGGAGACGTCTTCAAGTCTACCTGCTCTTATAGAAAAATGCCTCTCTTCCACTTAGTTCCTATGTTCAAGGCCAGTTATTTAAACAAATCTCTGGTACGGCCATGGGTTCTTCTCTTTCACCTGTCGTGGCAATATCTTCATGGAAGCTTTCGAAACCGTAGCTCTGGAACTTTTAGAATGGAAGCCCACGGTGTGATTTCGATACCTCGACGATACCTTTATTATTTGGCCACATGGTGAAGACACGTTACCCGTCTTCATAAATCATCTCTGTAGTCAACATCCAGACATTAACTTTACCATGGAGATAGAAAGTAACGGCTCCCTTCCTTTCTTAGATGTACAGGTCTCTCGCCAACCCAGTGGCAAACTTGGTCATTCTGTATATCGCAAACCCACTCACACTGATCGCTATCTGCTAAAATGTTCGTTGCGTGTAATAAACCATACAGTAAATGCCATGTCGGAGAAATACAGAAGGCACAGTGCTTTACTGAGGAGTAGATGTAAAAGGAGTTTGATCGTGTGTCGATCTGGCCGTGATAAAACGAATGTGATGATTATTTTATTAGAGCACCCCAATGGATTGCTTTTAGACACAGCTTACAGTCACACTAAAACTGTAGACATTAAAACTTTTGTCTTAGACGTACGCATTAGCATTCAATCAGTCATAAGCTAGTATTTTTAACCTACTCTCACCGAAACTATACAGTATTTTCTATACTAAGCGTAAACTACAAAGTGCTAGTAAGCTTTCGTTGTGCAGGACCTGTACTGTTAAGTAATAACTAATACTGTTCCACAAGCATACAGTTAACTACGTTATGTTATGGGCAATATGTAGCAATTCGTCTAACCTGTAATCAGGGATAACTCGATATGCCTACGCTAAGGTTTTAGTAGTGTTGGAAATAAGGTAGCCTTTATCATCTCGGGAAGAAAGGGTAACCTTATTTATTAATTCGGTGTGCAGACGGGAGCGAAAAACATGCATTTGAAAAATTCCGAACAACACTTTTTTAAAACCATTTGCCTTCTTGTCAACCTTATCAATAGCGTTTACACAGTATGTTTTTGCACAGACCCCATAATAGCTACACACGATTACCCTAGCATACTCATCATAAAATTTTAAAACATACTCGGCTCGCGGAACTCCGTGCAAATCATTCTTGTAATTTGATGTATCAAAGCGATGAAGGTGTTGTTTCATTTCGCATAAAGATTTTCAGCAGCAATTTTGTTAAGACTTCCGATGTCCGATTGGACAAAATTACGCTCTCGTATTCTTACGGCCCATCCCCCTTGGGATAAAATTCTCTAATTTGGGCCAATTTCAAGACCATTTTAAGTTCCGCGATTAATTTTAGGACAGGTAACGATATCTGTTGTCCTAGTTTTGCCTAAGGCACCTTCTTATCTTGCAGGAACGATATTTGCACCCTTGTTACCATATCGCGTAGATTCCGTTAATTAGTTCACTAAACTGTCCCCTGATTGATTCAGCGTTTAGTCTTCATTTTGCATTGGATGGCAAAGATGGTTTCGAATTTCCCCATCCGGCGCCTAAGTGCCGACATTTCCAGACTCCGGGACTTCCCCGTTTTATCCGCCGTTCTGGGCCATTTAAGCATTGTTGCCGTGTATCGCACAACTTAAAGGAAGATGGAACTAAGGAATTTTCCTTACGCCACGATCCTAAAACTGCGTGGTTGCAAGCGTCGCATGAGTCAGTTCCGCTTCAATCATCTAGCTGAACGTATGTGGTAATTAATGCCCGCAATTAAAACCCTGGTTGTTTGAGGGGGTGTACCGTCCTCCGAGTGCTTGTATAAGCTACATGCTAAGTGCCTTTGTTAAGTGGTGAGTTGTGCACATGTTATCGCTGTTTATAAGCGGATCTTCACAAAAAGGTGCGTTGCAAGCATATATACATGGTGGATCTCTGTCGTTCGTCGTTACGATGCAGTGCCAAGTCTTCGTAGGAAGGATTTTAATACACCACCATTTCGGATTAAGCTGTCCGCCACCCCGTTGCCTATACGATCGTTCCCTATTTGGCCTATCTTCAAGCAACATCGCAGAGTACCACTAGGGGAAGCGCTCCCTTTTTGTCTTTATTGGATTCTGCAGTTGTTGAAGCACTACGCCAGAAAGATGCTGTGAATTATTATTTTGAAGGGTGCTATTTGTTCCAAAAGTGGTGTGCGTATTGTAGACATTTAAGGGACAATGCATACTACATTGTACCGTGCGATATTACCTATGTACCGTCCGTGTTGAGTTTTGCGAAGCATTATATATATTGTGGTAACTTGAATCCAAGTTCTGAGAAAAGCCTAAACGGGAATTCTATAGCTGTAACTTCTCGAATTCGGGTACCAAAGGATTTCAGTGGACGTTTTGTCTTTATTTTAGGAAAATCAATTGCTCTGAAACGTTGACTAACCGCTATATTGATTCGTGCATATTACATGTGCAGATTTGTGTGTGTAAATTCAGAGCTGATAGACCATATTATGTATGTATGTATGTATGTATTATCTGTATCCTCATTTACCTTGCAGTGTAGATGCTGGTGGTTTATGAGCTGGCATCTGGCGGTACAATGCTCAACTTACTCCGGATTCGGAATACAGAGTTGGAGAGCGCCTTTGGTGTTTGCGCAGCAACAATTGTGTGAGGTGTGTGTCTTGGTGATGTGTTGACCTTGTTAATCTATTTCGTAGGTCTGTGGTTCTGAGTAGAGCATAGTTAATTTGGTGCCAACTGTGAATGGTCTCACCGAGCCCGATTCTAATGGCCAAGGATAGGGAAACACTTCCACCCCCCGCGTTTCGAACTGAGGACTTGTTTAATGCAAACCTGGTACTTACCCAACTGCGTCATGCTGCTTCTTTGTATATTAATTTAACTCAATTATTGTACTCTATATGTTTGTGTTTATTTAAATTAACAGAAACTTGAATTCTTGTTGCGTTTTGTATACTCCATTATAAAGTGCCCAAACAACTGCAGGGAGGACACCCAAAGGTAGGTGCAGGTTTCTACAGCTGTAGAGCGCCTCCCAGGGGTAGCAACGCGAGGCAACGGCTGTTGGATTTCGGCGTTTGGGCAATTTTCTGTTGAGGTGAGATTTACATTGCCCAAAACCGTGGTGCGCATCGATTCTTCTTTTAAGCCATTATCATCAACTACCCGTATGGTGGTACCTCACCCTGAACTGTGCCCCGTCGATCGAACCTCTTTCTCAACTCAGTTCTTATCCGGAGCCAAATGGGCTGGAAGGGACACGCAGGGGCGAGTATTACTATGTAAATTTATTAGGGATCTTAACGACCGTTTTATACCGTAACAATTTCCAAGATTGAGGAATCAGGATCGGTGTACAATAAAGACACATTAGGACCGTATTGCTGCTTCAAATAATTATAATAAAAATCATATAAAATATTCAAAAACCGAGACACCAACATAACTCAGTTTGTTATACAGATTGTCCGAAATCCGTTTTAAACGTAGGAAATGAATGAGTGCAACATCAAAGACATAAACAAAATGAGTAGCAGGACAAAGATAGAATGTAATCATGGCTAGGAAAATTTTTAAACTAAAATTAAGTCAATGAAACGGACTAATACTTCTGTCAAATGTTTTATCTGTCATTAAGAGTATAAAGTGAAGTTTAAATAATTAAAATAATTATGTGAATAGCAAACAATAGCATATCTACACCACACTTTATACTCTTAATGACAGATAAAATATTTGACAAAAGCATTTGTTTGCTACATTGACTTAATGTTAGTTTAAAAATTTACCTAGCCATGATTACATTATATCTCTGTCCTGCTACTCATTTTGCTTCTATCTTCCTTATCGCAGGAATGAATTTCCTATGTTCAAAACGAATTTCGGACAATCTGTATAAAACCGACGTTTTATTAATTTGAACAGCTATGAAATTTTCACCAAATCGAGTTCTATCCTTAAAGTTAGGTTTCGTAATAAATGCTTCCGCTCCATTCTGTTAAACGTTTTCTCCCAATGGCTAATTAACTTTACAAGAACTCTTTTATTCACATTTGGAGGAGTTTTGATTTTTGGTTCTCTAATGTTTTACAAATTTCCACTTTGCCACCTCGAAAAATTTTGGGAAATATCAAGAAAAGCAAAAAAGAAATAAAATATGCCGTTATTTTTAATTTTTTTAACTATACACAGAAAATGTGCTATACATAAATTAATAGACACAATTTTTTACAACTTACCCCCTCTCCTTCCACCTCTACCTCTATTTAATTTTTAACACCTGTTCAACTTGTGTAGAAATGCATTTGGCCGTCTATCTTTGAGATTCCTCTATCACGCAGATAACGCTTACTGTACCTTATTAGAGAGCACGATATGGCGAGATCCAAGGGGTAACGGCGCGGCGGTCGGACTGCCTCGGCCTTAGCGCTTTTTGACATTCACATTGATTGGGTTTTATATGTACGGACGTCGGACGTACGGTGCGGTTGCTGTTTAGTTTAAGATCTGCAATAATTCAGCTCGAATACAGACTTCGTAGTCTCAGTAATGTCCTTTCGGATGTGTTTTGTTTGTGATAGTGCATTAGAAGATGGAAATAAAGTGACTGGAGTTAAGCAAAAGGGCTTAAATACATTTAGGGAAGCAAGTAAGCAAAGAAAAGATGGAAAAGTCCTTCATTTGACTGGAAAAGATTCTATTGAGTTTTACGAAAAATGCTGAAAACAGTACGTTAATATAAAATTAATTGCGACCTATGTGAAGAAGGTACATCAGGATGGTCAAACGCAACAGTTGCGCTAGTCTCTGTTCTTAGTTTTTGCTTCAAAAATCACTGTTTTTGTGTGGAATGGTGGTAACAGCTGAGTTTGTACAGCAGCAAAACAGACTTTCTGCATCTAAGCGAAACCTTGTGTACAGTGTTAGGCAGCTTTAAGTTAGAGAAAACGTTTTACAACGCATACTACAACGTGTTGGGCCAGTTTTTGACTTAATAGCAATAGCAATATCATCCCAGTGGTTTCGCTGAGAGAGTGGTCTTAAAGAAAAATCGTGGCAACATTGATAAGTGGTCTGTAGCACTTGCACACCTTATAGTTAGTGCAGTGAGACCAAAACCATTTCTTTCACCTGCAAGTTGGTTTGGCAGCATTTCTGTAGATAAAATATGGGTCCTGAAAGTTAATTGATGTGTTGTCATCCCTGGGATTTTGTTCGACTTATACGAAAGCTGTACATTTAGAAATGCCAGCAATCACAAGCCAATAACTGGAGGTTCACGAATAATGTTTTTCTTAATTAGTGTATGACAATGCCGATTTTAATGTTCAGACACTTGATGGACACCACACTTTTCATATAGTGGGTGGCATTGTTTCTATCACTCCAAAAAATGCAGTTGCTTTGGATCAAAATATTCCTCGGGTGAAGGATATACCTTCAACAGAATTCTTAGGAAGTTTCGAGGCTGTTCAACTGAGAAGTTTCGAGGGAACATGTGATATGGGCTTATCAGCAATCAAGATCAATGATCTCCGTGTAAATTACTTATCATCAGATACTATTGTTTCTTCCCTGTCTGACTTGCTATGGCTTTACAGTAAACTCAAAGACTTTCCAGGGGAAAATGGGAAAATGGGAAAGTTACAAAAGATCTTCTATATGAAATAACCTTTGTTATCTGTCAGCCGTTAATTAATGCTTCTCCTGGTAATTATGACACGGTCTACACGGCTTTAATCTCTGCTGTATAAAAGACTACATCATTACGTCACATAACGTACTTGGTGACTTTCGATCAGCCTTTGTACCTCAAGGCACGAGATATTCTTATATCTCCTTGTATATTATATTTCTACACATTTTAGAGAATTAATAGTAATAATAATATTCTCTAACGTCAGCGTGGCTCTGATGGTTAGAGCATCGGACTGCGGCGCGGAAGTCTGGAGTTCAAATCCCAGATCAATGCCTGGCGGGCGGCCTACCCAGTCGCTTTAAATAATTGGGAACCTGCGTTTGAAAGAACAAGGGGTAATAATGCGGTTGTCTAATGCGTGGTGCTCACCACATCACCACGTGTCATGAATTTGACACGCGACAGCCGGGTGTGAGAGCGAGGATACGGAAGCTCTAACCTTCCGCCTTGCAGGCCAAGCTCCTTCATGGGGTGTTAGTGCCTCACCATTATTATTATAATAATATTCTCTGGCTACCCCCTGCATTTTATTTTTGCATATACTAATTCATCTCGAAGATTGCATACATTTTCATGTTATAAAGAAAAAAAAAGTGGCTTTTTGTGATTATTGAAATTGAAATTTTCGAATAGGCAAAATACAAAATTCATAATCAGTACCCCAAAAAACATAATAGAACAAAAAGTTAGAACTTCTTCAAAACTTTCCAGGTAAAACTACCCGATTAGTGGACTAATAGTTTTGTCAAATACGCTGTTGTTAGCCAGCTTAAAGGAATTTCAGTAGATAAATCACTAGCTAGCGTGTTTGGGTGTGCACTAAGCCTGTCGTGATAAGTAACACTTTGTTTTGTAATGATTTTACTAACTGAACTTATTCCGAGGTCTCTTCTAATGACTTCATTTGGGTACGTACATTCATGATTTCACAAAGCACTTTAGAATGGAATCTTCTGATTATGTCACTAGCGGTGTTAGCTCCAGAGTCCCATAAATGCAGACCATATGTCCAGATTACTCTCAAGATTGCTTTATAAAGAATAATCTTGTTGTCAATTGAAAGTTGAGACATTTTACACTGCAACCAGTACATTTGTCTGTGTTTTAAGTCTAACACTTTCGTTTAGCCCAGACATGTTGTTTCCAGGTAAGTCGACGGTCCAGGTGTATTTTCAAGTACTTAACAGAATTTTGTTGTGGTTTCTGCTGGTCATCGAGAGTTACTGGAGGGCAGGTTTTTCGCCTCAGCGTGAATATGACATGGCTGGATTTAGCTTCGCTTGCTTTAATGCACCATTTTATGAGCCAGTTTTGTATTGCCCTTAGATGAATTTGCAGATTTCGTGATGCCATTATGGGGTCTTGGTGGGTTGTTAAGGTGGCTGTGTCATCTGCATCTGTTGCTAATGTCGTATACCTTGTTGTGGGATATCCGCTGTGTACAGTAAATATTTGCTGGTGATATGAAATAACTCTTAAATAATTATTAAAAAATACGAGCAATAATAAATTATAGAAAAAACGTGAACATCGAGAAGTTTATCAATGTATATAGGTTACATATTCTTATGAAGTTACAAATTAAAAGTTTAATGTTACAAGTTACATTATGCTATCATGTAATAGTCGTGGTGCATTCCTTCTCTGGGGCTGATGAATATAGTAAAACGGTAAAAACTTTGCTTCATAAATACGCCGTGGGGTGCGCATATGATTGGCAGATCTACGTTTCTGATAAGGTGATGCAGAGTCTTTATAACTACCTTGTGACAGCGAAACTTGGTCTTCAGGCAATAAATCCGGACTTTAAACAGATTTGGACAATATGTGTTAAATATGCAGTGTTTATATATGAAAAAGGATTGCTAGTTTTTAGTTCTTATTTATTTTCGACTTATTGTGAGTTTGTAAAGTTTTTGTTTGTTTTATAATCTTTGATTTGGCATTCGTTGTTAAGTGTAGCAAACTATGTTATATAGTAAGAAGATAAATAGATCTTCTTCTCTTATGTAAGGACGTTAAGCTAAGGTTTGTTATCAATTAGATTTTTGCACTTTGATAAACACCTTACTGGCTAAATTACAGCTGTATACCTTGTGCTTAAACAAAGTTCCCTTGAACAGAGATTATTCTACGGTAAGAGGTTGATAAAGTAATTCTAGCTTTGACATCTATGGACACACCTTGCAGGTGTTCGACGTTGGTTAAACAAACGTTTCGGGTGAGCTGCTAGCTATCTGTTGCATCCGCATAAGCAACAGCAAAAAACACATATGTTCTTCCTTTAACTAATGGGATTATTTGGCAACGTTTCAACAGATTCGGAATTGAACAAAGGTAATTGACCATCGTAATCGGCATATGGTACAAGTTCATCGTTCCTATAAGATAGCTTATTCAACACACCGGAATGTCTATTTTCCAAAAGAAAGAAAACATATCTGGAACCAAACTTGGATGACCCCGATTTTAATTTAGCGAGTATCGGCACAACGAAAAGTTCAAGACACCCCAAAAATTTTTTACACACCAAAAAATTCAAACTCACTTAAAGATGCCTTAACTTAGGACACAAAGAAAAATTCGGGCTAAATTCAGGCACAACTAAAAGTTCAAAGCTACCAGAAAATCTGCTTCAGCTCATGAAACAACGAAAAGTTTAAATCACTACACAACGCTTTGCACAAAGGAGTT